>BLSH010479873.1:526787-538193 GCA_018402905.1 Glandirana rugosa
GGGGGGTTGGTACGAGGTGTATATAGAAACATATTACAACAATAGTAAGGAAATCAGACAAAACAGAGATAATGGAAAACATCAAACCAGTGGAGTGTGGTAAAATTGACGAAGGGCTGGCGCGCGGCAGAAAAGTGCCGCCGTCAGCCCCTCGACCCGCGCTTAGCGGCATTTATTTGCCGCTAAACGTAAAACCGGTGGTCCCCCGCGCGCGCGGCGGCCGTCGCGCGCGCGCGTGGGCGGCGTGAGGGCCCCTCACACGGGCGCCGCGGTTCCCCTTCTTTTCCCTGTAGCCGCTCATCGCGGCTCGCCGGCGGACATCGGGTCCGCCCGAGCCGCGGGCACACTCCCCGGGAGTGCGGCGGGTGCGCGCGCGCGCTGCCGGCGGCGCGCGCGCCCCCTGGTGGCCAAAATGCAAATCGCCGTTTATTTACGGCGATTCGCGCCCAGCTCCCCGACTGCCGCCGTGAAAAGACGGCGCGCGGTCGGGAAGCAGTTAAAATGGTGTGAGGTGACCAAACTACAAAAGGTAATAGAGACAAAACAGACTAAAGGAATGATAACAACATTATACAAAGATATATGTGGAGCATGGTTGGGGGGAAAAGAGGAACTTGGGTTTATCAAAAAATGGAGGGAGGACTTGGGAGATATAAAAATGGAACAATGGGAAAGAATATTGGAAATGGGATCGAGGATATCACTGTCTCCATCACAGAGGATCTCGCACTTGTTTCTTATACATAGAACATATTATACACCACGGAAGCTATTCCGATTTGGTAGGAGACAGGATGCGAAGTGTCCTAGATGTGGAGACAGAGAAGGCGACCTGATTCACATGATGTGGAGATGCCCAAAGTTGCATAGATATTGGGAAGGAATAGTTAAAAATATAAATCAAGTTTTCAACACAACTCTAGAGCTGGCCCCGGTGGTGTGTATATTGGGATATATAGACGAGAAAATGGTAAATAAGAGAAGAACAGCAATAGCTAGAAGCTTATTCGTAGCAAGGAAAGTAATAACAAAGAGATGGATAGCAGTGAACCCCCTGACTCAACTAGAGTGGATCAGGGAAATGAATGTAATGATAAGAAAAGAAGAATTTACTTATATTAAAAGAAGGAAAGAGGAGGAATACAGTAAGATGTGGGGACCTTGGTTGAAAGCCACGAACTTAAACTTAAACAGCATTATATAAGTGGAATAAGAGTGAGGAAAGACAGTAGATTGGAAGTAAGCCAAGAAAGGGCTAGTAGGAGGGTGGAATGCATGGGATGAATGAGTGGATGGGAGGGAGAGATGTGTTCTGTTTTTTTTTGTTTTTTTTTCCTTCTTTTTTGGGTTTCATTTATTATTGTTCCTTTTTTTGATGGGGAGTACCCGGAATATAGTGAAGGTATTGACTAACTGATATATGAGCGGGTATTTGTTAAGAGAATATGATGTAAACACTTGAATAATAGAGAAGTTTCTCTTCTGAGGATGGATAAGGAATAGAAAAAGGAAAATAACTTATATAATGTCTGGAATTAAAAGAATGAATTATATATATATATAAGTGGAAAAAGAGGGGAAAGAAAGAAAAGGGAAAAAACCACGATGATGAGACGGAACCAGAGATTGATCTGAGTGTCAATATGAATAAAAAAAAAAGGATATGGTGGTCTGCTGATGTGGTAAAAAAAAAAAAAAAACTGGAAATGCTTTTGAACAAGGAGGACTTGTGGCAAGTGCTGAATACAGCCAGACCCACAGACAGAGAGACAGAGACATGGGACAGAAAGGATAGGCAAGCAAAAGCGATTATAAGCTTACTTGTGCAAGATGACCAGCTTATCCACATAAGAGCAGAGAAAATGACCAAAGGTATGTGGACTTCATTACAAAACCTGCATGAGTGTTCAAGTCTCAACAGCAAGCTATTTCTACTAAGAAAATTATATAAGATGAGACTAGAAGAAGGCCAGCAAATGTGTAACCACATGAAAGCTATGCTAGAGATCATTAAGCAGCTGCGTGCCATCAAAGGTAACCATATTGTTGCCCTGCTCCTCTGCAGCCTTCCAGAGACATATACTGCTCTTATTAATGATTTAGAAGCCAGACCTGAGCAGGAACTAACATTAGGATATGTCAAATGCAAAGGAATGAATATGACAGACGGAAGGAGAATGTGTGCCATGATGGCAAAGCTCTTAAGATGTACAAAGCACAACAAAGTAAGCGGAGCCTGTTTTTGCTGTAAAAAGACAGGTCACTTTAAAAAGGATTGTTCTCTCTGGAAAGCTGAGCAGAGAAAGCTAGAGCTATCCAGAAAAGAACAAGTCAAAGCAGCCCCAAAGGAAACTGCAGACATATCATGGAGTGGCACCTTTAAAGTGACACAAAGCAGCAAGCCACATGGCTGGTGCATAGACTCAGGTGCAACAAGCCACATGGCTAGCAAAGAGACCTTCTTCACAAAAATTGATTACAGTGCAAAAGACAACAATTTCCTAGCAAACAGTAAGAGCATCACCTCCAAAGGTAAAGGCCAAGGCTTCTTGAGCTGCATTACACCACAAGGAGGTCAGGGAGGCAGAGAGAAGACAGAGCGCCGCAATCTGCAAGCTTTAGCCATAAAACAAGAAGAAAGCTTTCCCCAGCGCGGCGGGGCTCTTTCTTCATTTTTGGGTGTCGCTGCAGTAATCTCCTGTCATTTGCGTCAAGTACATGTAGTTCCGGTCTGCCCAACAGATTGATATAGAAGAGACCAGAACTACATGTACTTGTCGCAAATGATAGGAGATTACTGTGCACCCAAAAATGAAGAAAGAGTCCTGACGTGCTGGGGAAAGTTTTTTATTTGTTTTATGGCTAAAGCTTGCAGATCGCGGTGCTCTGGTCTCTCTGCCTCCACCACCCACCCCCTTCCTTCCATGCTAAACAGCAGCAAATGAAACCTGGGGACAGCCATATTGGCTGTCCCCCCTGATGGTGCCCTTCCTCCTCCAGAAATTGTAGAGCCCGGGGCATCCATCCCCTTCTACCCGTGCCTAGTACCGGTCCTAGGAATAGAGGGTGAATATATGTGGGGCTGGCCTGGGGTGCTATACCACACCTTGATTATTTAGCAATTGAATTCTTGGATCTTAAAGCAGATCAACATTTTTAGAGTAATGGAATACATTTTTGAAGTTGTTTCAGAGAGAAGGTAATATTTAGGTCACGTTCCCAGACAATAATGAAGTGTGGTCGGTCTTCAATGTCTGGAGCTAAAGAAGAATAAACAGGAGAAAGGGAGTGCCTAAGATTTCCCTTCTCAGAATACAGTCTCAAAACCCTGTGTGTTTATGACAAAATTTAGCTGGGGCAAGAGGATAGGAAGTGACACATTTGAAGAGCAGGCCAAAAAGGAGGTGGAATTTTCTTGTGAGTAACGTCAAATGTGTCATTATGGGCTGTCTTGAATCTGTCTTGAAGTAAGTGAGAGGCACGGCCTCCTTAAGTTCTATAAGTGGGGGATCAGAGAGGCCTGGAGAGAATTCAGGTTTTCCCAAAATAGGGCAAAGGGAGATAGGTATGGGGCTTTACAGCTGGCTGTTAGGAGAGTACCAATAAGCGGGTGGAATATCAGTTCCATTGGAACAGATTGTTCGCACCAAAGTAGGCTTTTAAAAGGAATTTTGGACTGGGTCTGCTCAAGGTGTACCCAGAACTATACTGTGTTCATGTCTGTTCCAAGCTGTTAAATGCACCGGCAAGAGGTATGGTAAAGAGTTAAATCAGACATCACAATGCCTCCATGGGATTTGGTTGTTTAAGTACTCACAAGTTTAACCTAGGGTGTTTATTAGCCTAGACAAATATGAAAAAAAAAGTCTGAAAGTGGTCTGGAAAAAGGAGTGTGGAAAACGAATGGGACGTGCATTAAACAAATATAAAAGTTTTGATAAAACTGACTTCTTAAAATATTTCAGAATATCAGCCGAACCAGCAATATAATCTTGTATTTCATTTATGGAGTAGAGTTTGAATTTTCTTTATTAGTCGGTTGAAACCAATGTAGGTGTCTCAAAGGTTATGTGGAATGAATGCTCCTAAATATTTAATTACAGAAAGGGCCCATTTGAATTTAAAGTTGGCTTGTAGTCTCGAAAGAGTGGCTGGGGGAATAGCGATATTTAGAGTTACAGATTTTTGGAAATTGATTTTCAAGTTTGACAATGCTCCATACTTGTGGAATTCTTGAAGAAGATTCAGTAGAGAGGTGTCTGGGTTTTGTCAGGACATATCATCATCATATAATCTGCTTATGCTGCAATTCCCTATTCTTGATTTGTATGCCTCTGATGTTGGGGTTATTTTGGGGTTGGTTGGGTTGGGGTAAACAGGACACAGAAAGGGCTCTAGAGATAGATTATTGAAGAGAGTGGATGGCCTTGACATGTACTGTTAATGTAATGGGGATCCAGAAGAAAGCCATTTACTTTCACTTGTGCATTGGTATTAGAATAGTTGGCCCATTGACTATCTGTGTAATTGTTTTGTCCCCCTGTGTGGGTGAGTGTAAAGATTGTCATTCTCTTGAAAAGAATAGATACCAGAGTAGGGTTGCCACATCATCTCTTTAATCAGGACACATATGAATTACACAGGTTCTGAAACTAATTTAATGCAGATAAGGCATCAAGTGAGTTTAATTACCACCTTAATCAGCCCCAGAACCTGTGTAATTAGTATGCTTCCTGGATTAAAGGGATGATGTGGCAACCCTATACAAGAGTGTGGTTGTAAATGGGGTTCATTCAGAATGGAGACCAGTCACTAGCGGTGTACCACAAGGCTCTGTACTGGGTCCTTTTCTATTTAATCTATATGTAAGAGATATAACTAAAGGTTTGCTGGGCAAGGTATGTATTTTTGCTGACAACACAAAGGTGTGCAACAGGGTTGATATCCTTGGAGGTGTCTGTAATATGGACAGGATTTAGCATTGCTGAAAGATTCGTCAAAACAGTGGAAACTGCAATTCAATGTTTCTTAATATAAAATAATGCATTTTGGGAAAATGAATCCCTTGACAGAGTACAACATTAGGTGTTGGCCAGCACTACAGAGGAAAAATAGTTGGGAGTACTTATCTCAGATGATTGCAAAACGAGCAGTGTGGTCAGACAGAGGTAAAAGTGGATGCATCACTAGAGGGGTCACCAGCAGGAGGAAGGAAGACCTGATTTCTCTATATAGGTCTTTATTTATTCTTCATTTAGAATACTGTGTCCAGTTTTGCAGACCTCACATTATTGAAATCTTTCAATACATTAATGGGGTGAATAAGGTAATATTTTTAATATGTAGCCAAGATCAAGAACACAGTAAAGACAAGACACAAGTCAGCAGTAAGTGGATTCAAATGCGTTTGGAACAAACATAGATCTATACTCAGACAAACAAAGTAAACTAAAAAAAAAAATAAAAAGAAAAAAATAAAATGAAAAAGAACAAATAAAATATAAAAATGAAATTGAAAAAGCTCAAAAATCACAGCGCAACCTGACAAAACTATAAGGGCTCTTTCACATGAACGAAGCCCGTTCTGACGGGCTCCGCTGCTCAGCAGGGATCCATCCGTTGATCCCCGCTGAGCCGGCGGATGACAGGACAGTCTCTGCACTCGGTGCACAGACTGTCGTGTCACAGCTCCATTCTCCTCTATGGAGAATCGGATAAACACGGACGGCTGACATCCGTCGCCTGTCTGAAAAACTGACAGGCGTACCCGAACCATCCGCCCGTGTGAAAGGGGCCTAAAGTGCATGTGCTAAACATTGAATTCCATCATAATAAGCAATAAAAAAAAAAACATATGAAAAATTCAAATAATGATGCATCAAGCAGTGAAAGCCTGTGACAAACTCAAAAATTCATGCAATTTCCTCAAATAAATCCATATGAATAATTGAGTTCCTTAAAAAGTGCTCCTGTGTAAGGATGGGCTTGGGCTTGTGCGGAACCGAACATACCCGAGCCCACCAGGAAGGGAACCCTGCACTGCGCTAATCACAGGCTGTGAGACATTCCCCGATCGCTGCAGCCGCGCATCAGGTAAATGTCTCACTGCCTGTGATTAGCGCAGTGCAGGGTTCACTTCCTGGCGGGCTCGGGTACGTTCGGTTCCAAACAAACCGAGCCCATCCTTACTCCTGTGCATGTATTCCTAAATAAAGTGCTTGGTGCTCCAAACTCCACGCAAGTGATCGGTGCTGCACACCCCCCCTTCGTGGTGGGACTCACCAGATCGATTGGACCCCTTAGCACTACTGCATGTGGGTCAATCAGGCTGGATATCAAGTGAGTTGGGAAGTGTGTTGGTATTACAGATGACACTACTAGGGTTGCCACATCATCCCTTTAATCCAGGACACATATGAATTACACAGGTTCTGATGCTAATTTAATGCAGACAAGGCACCAAGTGAGTTTAATTACCACCTTAATCAGCCACAGAACCTGTGGAATTAATATGTGTCCTGGATTAAAGGGATGATGTGGTAACCCTAGACACTACGTGAACCTCCTTCCTTGGGACCCGGGCTCAAATAAATGAAGAGAGAATCATCATGGTGCAGTGTATCTACATTTATTGTAAAAAGGATTAAAATTACACTTACAATGTTGCAATGTTGCTTCATCAGTATTTAAAAACAGCGTCCGTTGGCAACAGGAAGCATGCACCGTTTAGGAGATATTCCCATAAACAGCAGCTGGTTACATCACCAGCACAAGTGCTCTGAAGGAACCGCATACCCGTGCTGTTCCTTCAGAGCTCTGTGCCATGGACATGACCCTAGCACGCATCTGCAAAAGTGACGTCATTGCGACTTGGCAACTCCAGCGACCGCAGTCCACGATCCTGGAAGGAAGACTAGGTGAAGATGAAAACCTCTGCAGTGGTGACAGCACGCCATTGGAGGGCTTTGTTTAAAGATAAGTCTTTCATAATGTGTTGGTATGCAGTGCACATACAAGTAGGAGACGCAACAGCTAAGAGATTTCAGTTCCCACAGCTCAGTTCATAAAGTTCATAGATAGCTGGTAGGCATATCAGCAAGATAAAATGGCTCCAGCCCAAATATCTGCCTCATGGGGGACCAGAATCGAAGTCCCAGCCAAAGTGCAAGAAAACAAAAGGGAGTACAGGCGACTCTAAGTGCAGACCATAAAAGTTTTTATTACATACCAACAGATTGGCAACTCACATAAAACTGTAGATAAAAGGCACCTCAGTATAGGTTGGTCTTTGCAGAACAATCGTCAGTGAAACGTCCACATGCAGGAGTCGACAGCACAGTCAGATGGCGATGGGGAATCTCTGTCAGATGGAAACCGGCCGAAAACTGGGGAGCTCAAAGCGAGGCATGGGTCCGCAAGTGACGGGGTCGTGGAGTGATGATGTCACTGGTACGCAATGCATTTCCTGAGACTGCATGTTGCGAGTGACATGGCAGCCGCTTACCTTTCTCAAGCTGACCGCTCAGACCAATGGAGCATATTAAAGCTTAAACCATGGGGTAGGACTAAGGACGTGAGATGGAGGGGGAGGACACACGGTAAAGACAAGATGATATGTGCAGAAAAAAGCCACTCGGTGAGCTATTGCAAAAAAGACAATGAAAGCAAATCCTAATAATAGAATATATGTACATCCAGCATCATAATACACAATAATACTAAATAAGCAGCTCATTGCAAAACTTAATATAATAAATATATGCCAACCACACACACACATACATATATTAGGGCAAAATATTAGGATAAAAACAGGGCTGTAGAGAAGCTCATACGCTCGCTGATGGTAAACAACCATCGTTTGTAGTACCGTGGATAAGGGGATAGTTATCCTTATCCGTGTATATGATCGCCACATACGGAGAACTCAGGGGCGTAACGATAGGGGTTGCAGGGGTTGCAATTGCAACCGGGCCCCATGGTCCAGGGGGCCCATGTGCCTCCCTTGTACACCTGAATAGGAGGGATGGCGGGGCGGCATTTAGAGGACCCAATCTCCTCCATTTTCCTTTATCCAGTTTACTGCTGCTCCCAGGGCCCCTGTGTGCTTCCCTGGTCCCCCTGGGGCCTGCGGCAGAATTTGTGAAAGGGCCCCATTGCAGTACCGTAATAAAGGGACCCACAATAGAAGTAAAGGTCCCCAGCATCAGTGGGAAGAGGGAAGGGCCCTGGCCAGGGGTCAGGGGGCCCTTCATAATTTCTTGCACCGGGGCCCTGAAGGTTCTAGTTACGCCTCTGGGAGAACTAAATGTAGTATGGGGAAAAAAGAATATTATAGTGTCACCAGATACAGGTAAAAAAAGTATTAAAAAGGTTATGTTATAGAAAATGCCTGTATGTAAAAGATAATAATAATAAAAATATACATATGGGGATAGTATACACATAATTCAGTAGGTACAAAAAAGGGGGGGAAATTATAGGGAACAGTATATATTCATATATATATATATATATATATATATATTTATACATACATATATATATACATATGTAGCCATGTGCCCCCTCAGGGGTGGCTGGTAGTTGTGGTTCACCTTTCTGCTGCTCTCTATCACAGCATCCGGAGTCATGGAACAGGCCGGCACTGTTTTTTGGTTGTTTTATTTAGAGGATTAACTTGGATGGGGAAGAGGGTAACACTGGAATGCCCCAACAAATTGGTTTTCGGGACCCTCTATATACACGACTGTATATACACACTTCCTCCAGAACTTCACTTGCTGACCGTTACTCTTCTCACTTCTCTCAAGCAATTCACTTAGTTTCCTGGCCTGAAAGGAAATTTATCAGGCCTACTTCACTCCTCTTCCTCCACCACAGCTAGCACATGCCGAGGCCTGCCCTTCAGTCAGCAGGACCTCTGGACCACCTATTACAGGCCAGGGTCAGGGACCCCTCGAGTGTAGTTAAGTAGGTTAGTGCTAGCTGGGCCTTTGATGGACTACTACTCCCAGCCCATCCCTCTATTGGGCCACACCGGCCTGCTTTCCTTTCAGTGACACTCCTTCCCCTGACTGGCTCCTGAGACCTCCACAGACTGTCCACTATTCCTCTCCCAGCCTGCTCCAGCCTTGTCTTCCAGCTCCCAAGGTCTGTCACTCACCGACCCCAGTGGATACTTTAAAGTGTCCTCAGTACTATCTCTGCTTTTCTCCTGTTCCCTTGTGCTGATCCAGGAATCAACTCCACTCCTGGCTGCACCCGAACCTCCAGGCCTCAAGGTCCCCCCCCCATACTGGGGGCTCCCTCCCGGGTAGAGGCCTCCACAGCACTTCTGCTACATCTTCCACACTTCCACCCAAATTCTCCTCCCCCTTTTTTAGTCTATCTCTCCTGAGTTCACTCCTGTACTGACTGAGTCTCCTCCTAGGCGTAATATTACTGGGCCGGGCGTGCGGCGCCGCCCACTCCTCCTGCTGAGTGATGAGTGAGTCTCAGTCAGTGCGCATTGCGGCGGAGTGATCTCTTTCTGACTGAGGGAGGGGCTGGCCTGGGAGTGGAGAGGTCACATCACCGACCTCACTGTGTGTGTGTGGGTGGAGTGTGCCAGGAAGCACGGCTGAGCGTGGGAGTTGGGACTCGGAACTCAGGAGTGAATGACTTGCGGTGGTGGAGGTAGAGAAGAACAGAAGACGCTGTGGTGAGAGTCTGTGTGTCTCTGTGGTCCAGTGACCATCGGGTCAGTGAATATTCTAGTACTGAAAATAGGTTCTCTACTCTAGCACCTCAGCGGCTGACCCCACTGCCCCAGACATATGCCCCAGCCAGCCCATTGCCAGACAGGCCCAACCAGCCCAGTACAAGACAAGCCCAGCCAGCCCAGTACAAGACAGCCCCCAGCCAGGCCAGTACCAGACAAGCCCAGCCAGCCCAGTACAAGACAGGCCCCAGCCAGGCCAGTATCAGACAAGCCCAGTACAAGACAGGCCCAGCCAGCCCAGTACCAGACAAGCCCAGCCAGCCCAGTACCAGACAGGCCCAAGCCAGCCCAGTACCAGACAGGCCCAAGCCAGCCCAGTACCAGACAGGCCCAGCCAGCCCAGTACCAGACAGGCCCAAGCCAACTCAGTACCAGACAGGCCCAAGCCAACTCAGTACCAGACAGGCCCAAGCCAGCCCAGTACCAGACAGGCCCAAGCCAGCCCAGTACAAGACAGGCCCAAGCCAGCCCAGTACAAGACAGGCCCCACCAGCCAGCCCAGTGCCAGACAGGCCCCACCAGCCAGCCCAGTGCCAGACAGGCCCCACCAGCCAGACCAGTGCCAGACAAGCCCCACCAGCCAGCCCAGTGCCAGACAGGCCCCACCAGCCAGCCCAGTGCCAGACAGGCCCCACCAGCCACCCCAGGGCCAGACAGGCGCCACCAGCCAACCCAGTGTTAGACAGGCCCCACCAGCCAGGCCAGTACCAGCACCAGCCAGGCCAGTACCAGCCAGGCCCCACCAGCCAGGCCAGTACTAGCCAGGCCCCACCTTCTAGGCCAGTACCAGCCAGGCCCCACCAGCCAGGCCAGTACCAGAAAGGCCCCGCCAGCCAGGCCAGTACCAGACAGGCCCCAGCCCAGTCAGCCCCCAGCCCAGTCCCAGGCAGGCCAGACTACCCACTCAGTCATCCCAGGCTAGGATTTGGATGCACAAAAAAAATATCCATAGCTAAGCAAATAACTGAACTACTCTACAAGTATATACTGTAAATCAGCCAGTGCTATGCAACATATACCTGTAGTGTAGTTTAGTTAGTTGCTTAGCTATGGATTTTTTTTCCTGCGCATTCAAATCCTGGCCTGGGACGACTGGGTGGGTAGTCTTGCATGCCTGGGACTGGGGCACTGGGGGCCTGGCCTATCTGCATTCAGCACTGTCTGCAGTCTTCATCAATTCATCTCATCCTCATCAGTGCAGGCCACACCAGGCCAACCAGGCCCTGCTAGAACTGGATGATTCTGAACTAAGGATAACATGGACAGCTGGCCTGCTGCATCACTAGTGCAGATTTGCAGAAGCTGCAGGTCTGTTTGATGTAGTGCCAAGCAAAGCAAATGCTTACCTGAAAACTATTCAGCGAAGCATTTGCTTTACTTGCTTTGCACTACATCAAACAGACCTGCAGCTTATGCACTACTAATGATACAGCAGCCCATGTTTTACTGAATGAGTTCATAACCAGTTCAACTAGCAGGGCCCTGGCCTGTACTAATGATGACTGCAGAATGCAGATATGATGCATATCTGCATTCTGCAATCATCATGTCAGGGGCCTTCTATTTTAAACGTATTTGTACTTGTAGAACTAGGCCAGAGAGTAGACAGTGTTTTTGAAGGTATTCATTTGAAATGTACCTTG
>BLSH010479873.1:539015-554490 GCA_018402905.1 Glandirana rugosa
TCGACCCGAGTAATAAGGACGTTCTGAGTATCGTGAGGGGGGATCACCATATTCAGACATATGTGAAATTTAGAACCCGTCTACATGGACGGTAGGACGTGCGTTGCTAAGTTGGGGCTGGTGGACTGATCTCCTTTAGTAAGTACACACATTTACGTTATACCAGGTCCACCCCTGTTTATGAATTCTCTGCATATTTTGTGTTTCTTGCTTCATTTGGCCCTTAGGGAATATCGGTCAGTAATGTGGTAATTATAATGCATGTATATATTTTAGTATTCTAATCATATTTAAAGTTGTGTGCTATTTAATAATTCATTTAGTTTAATTTGTATCAAGTGTCTATCTTCACTCATGCGGCTCATCCACACACACATATATATATATATATATATTGTGACAGCAGGCAGGTAAAGACGCCTGGTTGCGTGCAGGATGGCAGGTACATCTGCCCAAGATTTAAAGTGTATACAGACTTATACCACTAGGGGGGAGTGCTATGAGTCTTGCAGGAATAATGAGCCCAGCTGAATTGAGCTGGCTCATTAAGGCCCCTACAAGAACTCCCAGCAGGCATAGGTGAGTGCTCCACCCTGGAACCAGTTTCTGTGACCATAGACTGGGGAGCGTAACACACATCATGTACACGGTAAGGCCTGTGTGGCTGAGTGTTCTGCAGTGAGAGGTAGGAGCTAGGTACATCGGTAGGCTGTACCCAGCGGACAGACAGGGAAACCTATCATGCAGTCAGTGGCCAAGTGGCCTAGGATTTATTTTGTTGTTTGTTTTTGTGCTGCTGTTTTTCACATTGTAAATGGTGAAAATAAACTGCCTTTTTGTTTTCACCTGCAACTACTGTCTTGCTGTGCCTAAATTGTGTAGTGAACCCTTCCAGGGGGTCACACACACCCGCTGCCGAGCTAACCCCCTTACAATTGGTGGAGACAGCTTGCTGTAGCAAATGCTAACCAACAACAAACGAATGCTAGTCTACAACAAGCAAACGCTAATCAGCAGCGAGCTCACCAGCAAAGTATGGAAGCACAGCAACAAGCCCAGCAGCAATCTGAGGCTCGCTTAATTGAGCTGTTTCAAGAGCAAGAGCAGAGACTCCAACAGCAAATGGATGCCATAACACAACAGCATCGACAGAACAGGGGGGCAAGTGGTTTACTTAATACATCATCATTTTGTGTGAGCCGTTTACTGCCAAAAATGACTGGAGAGGATGATCCTGAAGTGTTTCTGACAACATTTGAAAGGACTGCAGAAAGAGAAAAGTGGCCTAAGGAACAGTGGGCTGGATTGGTGGCTCCTCTATTAGCTGGGGAATTGCAGAAAGCATATTATGTCTTAGAGCCGGACCAAGCAAAAGACTATGTTGTGCTAAAAACAGAAATATTAGCACGGCTGGGTGTCACCCTGGCTGTCCGGGCTCAGCGTGTGCATAACTGGACTTTCCAACTTGAAAAGCCCCCCCCAGGTCTCAAATGTATGATCTCATTCACCTGGGCAGGAAGTGGCTGCAACCAGAGACTCTGACAGCACCAAAGATTGTGGAACATGTGGTAATGGATCGGTTCCTGAGACCTCTACCTGCTGCTATCCAAAAGTGGGTAAGCCATGGAAACCCGGACACGGCCGACAAGCTTGTGGATCTGGTAGAGAGGTACTTGGCTACAAAGAACCTGACCACCTCTCCCAGGGACTCCCGGACTTTCCACCCTAAGACCAGACCATCCCCAGCGGCGGGTAAGATGACTCCAAGGGGTAAGGGTGGAGAGAGTGAGAGGGCGGGAAGTTTGAATAATGTATAGCGACCGCAGTCAAAGTCGCAGGAAGCAGCAAAAAAGTTTATTTGTTAACGTTGCCGGCAAGAGGAACATATTGCAGCCAATTGCCCAGTTGTGGATGAACATATGGAATGTGACTATCTAAGAGACAGACGTCAGTCGCTGTTTGTGACAGTTGTATGCACTGCCACTCAGGGAACTGAAAAACAGTTATGCAAAATGTGTATTAATGGTAAAAATGTTGTTGTGTTGCTAGATTCAGGTAGTCTGGTAACATTGATCAAAGCTGAATTAGTTACTACAGAGGTCTCTGGGAATAACAAGGTGGCTGTTATTTGTGTACATGGGGACACCAGAGAGTTTCCTGTGGCTAAAGTGGATTTTGAGACCCCCAAAGGTAACATAACCCATCAGGTGGGGTTGGTGCTTCACTTACCACATGATGCTATTGTGGGGAGGGATTTTCCAAAATTCTGGGAACTCTGGGATGGTCCTGAACCCCCCACAGAGGCCCCTAGAGGCCAGGAAGAGGAATCCCAGGTATCCTCTGAGAATGGTGAGACCTTTCCAGATTTTCCCTTGTCGGTGTTGGTCGGAGACACTCGGGAACCTGGGGAGGAACCAACATCTTCAGACGAAAACATGCTGTCTGTGGAGTTCTCTGATTTAGAGGTTCACAGGGAAAATTTTGCCACAAAACAGGTAAAGGACCCCACCCTGATAAAGGCGTGGAAAAATGTGGTAAAGATAGATGGTGAATTAGTGAACGTAGATCAGTCCTGCAGTTACCCATACTTTATGGTGGAAAGGGATCTGTTGTATCGGGTTGCCCAAAAGGCGGATGAAACCATTGAACAACTTGTGGTGCCCAAACCATATAGGAGGTTGGTATTGGAATTAGCCCATGGGCACATTTTGGGAGGTTATTTGGGGGCGGAGAAAACCAGAGAGAGAGTATTGCAAAGGTTCTATTGGCCTGGGGTCATGAAGGAAATAGAAAATTATTGTTCCTCCTGCCCTCTGTGTCAGAAGTCGGCACCTTTGTCGCATTTCCGTAACCCACTGGTACTTCTCCCCATCATTGAGGTTCCCTTTGAGAGGATTGCAATGGATTTGGTAGGTCCGATACTGAAGTCCGCTAGGGGGCATCAGTACATTTTGTTCATAATGGACTATGCCACCCACTATCCCGAAGCGATCCCTCTTAGAAATACCTCTGCCAAGACGATAGCCAAAGAGCTATTTCTGGTCTTCACCCGTGTGGGTATTTGTAAGGAATTGCTTACAGACCAGGGTACCCTGTTTATGTCCAGGGTAATGAAAGAGTTGTGCAAGTTGTTCAAAGTGACACAATTACGTACATCCATGTATTATTATTATTGTTATTATACAGGATTTATATAGTGCCAACAGTTTGCGCAGCGCTTGCGCAGTGTATCACCCTCAAACAGATGGGTTGGTTGAAAGGTTCAACAAAACCCTAAAACAAATGTTAAAAAGGTGGTGGATTGAGATGGAAAGGATTGGGACTGTTTAATACCCGACTTGATGTTTGCTATTTGAGAAGTACCACAATCCTCTACCGGGTTCTCGCCCTTCGAATTACTCTATGGGAGACACCCAAGAGGGCTTTTGGATATCGCCAAGGAAACTTGAAAAAGTGAGAGTTCTCCCCACCGGAGTGTGATTGAACATGTTGCCCTGATGCAAGACAGAATTGCACATGTACTGCCAATCGTCAAAGAACACTTGGCCCAAGCGCAGTTAGCACAGCAAAGGGTGTATAAGGCAAAGACCCATACTTTTTCACCGGGGGATAGGGTGTTGGTACTCATCCCTATGATTGAAAGCAAATTCCTGGTCAAATGGCAGGGTTCATACGAAATACTTTAAAAAGTGGGTGAGGTAAACTACAGGGTCAGACAACCAGGACGGCGAAAGCCAGAACAGATCTACCACATTAATCTGTTGAAAGCCTGGAGGGATAGGGAATCCCTAGTCACAGAAACCTTGATGTTGCAGACTCAGTCTGATTGCTTAATTCCTGAGGTTGGAATAGCAGTCACCCTATCGAAACCCCAAAAACAGGAGGTGAAAGAGATTGTGCTCTGCAACAGAGAGGTGTTCTCTGAGCTGCCGGGGCAAACATCTGGGGTAGAGCATGACATTATCACCCCACCAGGAGAAAGAGTGAAACTAAAACCTTATCGAATACCGGAGGCCCGACGGGAGGCAATACGTGAGGAAGTTCAACTAATGCTTGAATTAGGTGTGATAGAAGAGTCCCAGAGTGACTGGTCCAGCCTGATCGTTTTAGTGCCCAAACCCGATGGAAGCTGGCGATTTAGTAATGATTTCCAGCAGTTGAATAAAGTTACAAAATTTGACACCTACCCCATGCCACGCATAGATGAACTGATCGACCAGCTGGGAACATCCCGATATATGATGACCCTTGATCTCACCAATGGATATTGGCAAATTCCCCTAGCTGAGTCAGCAAAGGAGAAAACGGCATTTGTAACACCAGAGGAGTCATTCCAATATAGAAGAATGCCGTTTGGGTTACAAAATGCACCAGCCACATTCCAGGGGAAAATGGACAAAATTCTGAGGCCCCATCAGAAGTATGCTGCAGCCTACTTGGACGATGTGATTATCCACAGTACGGATTGGGCCTCACATCTGCCAAAAGTGCAAGCTGTACAGGACTCCATAAGAGAAGCTGGGTTCACGGCTAATCCAAAAAAGTGTACAATTGGACAGGAAGAGGCCAAATATTTGGGGTACACTATTGGGAGGGGAGTAATCAAACCCCAAGTCAATAAAGTGGAAGCCATAGTGTCACGTACCTGGTGGTAGAGTCTGGCTTATGCGGGGGGCAACCTCTCTTGCGGCCCTGGTTCGAGAAGCCCTGGTAGTGTGGACAGGGAGCTCTGGAGCACAGGGGGACAAGAGGGCAGGACAAACTTCAGGTGGTTGGGAGAAGTCCAGGAAGCTCGTGCAAGACAGGAGCGTAGTGGTTCAGTCCGGGTTGGCAACTGGCAGGCGGTGCGGTACAACGGGATCAGGCAAACGGATGGTCGGGTACAGGCAGGGTCGGCAACGTGCTGGCAACAGAAGTACAGTAGGAGCAGGCAAGCGGATGGTCGTAAACAAGCCGGAGTCAGGTGCGGGCAGATATCAACAGGTCCAAGGGAAAAGCCGGGGTCACAGGAACAGGAAATCACACGAAAGTAGTCACCGGGGGCTCACAGGTCCAGGGAACGTTGTAGAGCGGACAACACCAGCTGCAGGGCTCTGCTGACTGAAATAGAGCCGCCAGGCGCCGTTTCCGGCGCGCGCACACGGGTGCGCGCATGGGCGCGCGCGCCACCGCGGAAAGGCAGAGATCGGTCCTTTCCTGACACATAGATAGTTGGCCGCGCCCCAACAGCAAGAAGCGGGTTTGAGCATTCCTAGGAATTGCTGGATACTATCGGCGATTCATTCCTCACTTTGCTTCGCAGGCTGTGCCCCTAACCAACCTGACAAAAGGGAAAGAGTCTACCACGGTGAAATGGACTCCGGAGGCTGAAGCAGCCTTCCAGGCTTTAAAAAAAGCCCCATGTAGCCAACCAGTGCTGTACTCACCTGGCTTCGCTAAGGACTTTGTGGTACAGACTGATGTGTCAGACGTAGGCTTAGGAGCAGTGTAGTCCCAGGTCTGGAAGGGAGAAGAGCACCCAGTCATTTATCTTAGCAGGAAACTGAAACCCCACAAAGAGAATTATGCCACCATTGAGAAAGAGTGTCTAGTGGTGAAGTGGGCATTAGACTCCCTGCGATACTATTTGCTGGGTAGACACTTTGACCTGATTACAGATCACGCGCCTTTAAATTGGATGGCTCAAAACAAGGAGACCAATACAAAGGTAAATCGGTGGTTCCTGGCCCTGCAAGAATGCAACTTCACCGTGAAGCATCACCCTGGGGTTCAAATGGGGAACGTGGATGCTCTATCTCGGGTACCTGAGCTGCGTGTTTCCCAAACCCCAGTTTGAAACAAGAGTGGGGGTATGTGACAGCAAGCAGGTAAAGACGCCTGGTTGCGTGCAGGATGGCAGGTACATCTGCCTAAGATTTAACGTTTACAGACTTATACCACTAGGGGGAGTGCTGTGAGTCTTGCAGGAGTAGAGGCAATGAGCCCAGCTGAGTTGAGCTGGCTCATTAAGGCCTCTACAAGAACTCCCAGCAGGCATAGGTGAGTGCTCCACCCTGGAACGAGTTTCTGTGACCACAGATTGGGGAGCGTAACACACGTCCTGTACATGGTAAGGACTGTGTGGCTGAGTGTCCTGCAGGGAGAGGTAGGAGCAAGGTACAATGTTAGGCTGTACCCAGCGGACAGACAGGGAAACCTATCATGCAGTCAGTGGCCAAGTGGCCTAGGATTTAGTTTGTTTGTTTTTGTTTTGCTGTTTTTCACATTGTGAATAGTGAAATAAACTGCCTTTTTGTTTTCACCTGCAACTGCTGTCTCGCTGTGCCTAAATTGTGTAGTGAGGGGCGTGGCTTAGCACCGGAGCATGGCGGCAGCACAGTGAAGGAGCTCCGTCGCCCAGACAGACCTGCCGAGCACTTCTGAGCAGACCACCCCCTACAACACGGCTGCGATGGCGGGGAGAGGCATGCAGGAACCGACGGGGGACGACACAGTTGAGCCAAAACATCCCGGCTCTCCTCCGTTCACAGCCCCAGGGATCCCAGGCCTACACGCAGCCGCCAGACCGCGGCCTCGATTTCAGTGACGGCCGGCGGACGCCTCCAGAACAACACAGCGGTGGCGCACAGACGCCGCCACCAGCCTCCCCATACCTCAGCTTGGCTGATTTACAGGCAGTGGCGCTGGATATCAAGAACACACTGGCAGCGGCGATCTCTGATTTACAGGCAGACATCAGAGGAATAGCACACAGGGTGGAGCAGGTGGAAACAGCGGCGGCCATTAATGGAGCAGCAATAAATCAGGTACACAGTGTGGTTGATATGCAGGCACAGCACTTGCTTGAAATGCACCGCCATCTAGAAGATGTGGATAACAGAGGCCGCAGACATAATTTGCGCTTCCAGGACATCCCCGAAACGGTTGAGGGCCCCCAAGTACAACAAACAGTCTGGGCGATCTGCAACACCCTGCTAGGCAGACCTCCGGACACCCCAGTGGACATGGAACGCTGACACAGGGCCCTCAGACCCAGAGGCAGAGATTCGGATCCCCCCAGGGACATTATCTGTTGTCTGGTGAATTTCACCATGAAAGAAGACATTCTCAGACAGGCACGGAACCAAGGACAGCTACAGCATGAAGGCAACCCCATACAAATCTTCCAGGACCTGTCGGCCATCATGCTGCAACTCAGAAGGGAACTTAGGCCCTTGCTACAAGTCCTGTGGGATAGACATATTGTCTACAGATGGAAGTTCCCATTTTGCTTGCAAGCAACCACAGGCAACAGAACGGCATCGCTTCGCGTACCAGCAGGCCTGCCAGAATTCTGCGACACACTAGGGATCCCTAGAGTTTCGGTGCCGGAATGGTATGGATCATTCTTCAAGCCAGAACCCTGGATAACCATACCAGCAGGCCTAACACCGCATGCACACCATCACAGACAAAGGCGCCACAGATCGCCCTCTCTCTCGTCCCAACGAGGACTGGACGACATAACAGACCGAGAACCAGGTGCCTCTCCCTCATCCCCGCGGAGGAAAACAAATGCCTAAGTTCTCAGCCACACACAGTCAAGGCCTCTCCTGCTGTTCTAAGCCAGTTGCTTTACTGCACAGGAAGCGCCTAACCGTTGACGGGCCCTTAGCCCATGTTCGTGAGTTAGACACCTGTTAGCCTAAAAGGCTCCATACAAATCATATGAACTAGATTATGATGCAGTTCTAACCTATCCTGGATTTGACATATGTAAAAGACACTCTGCGCGGCCCTCAAACCACGAAAAGGGAACCCACAGTGGACCGGGCAATAAGCCTAACTGGGCTCTCTAACATAACATATCGCTTTTCCCCCTCCTAGCTGCATCAGGTCGGACGATCATAGAGACCCCGACAACCGACCAAAGTCACAACCGCACCAACAGCTACCAGTAAAAACCTACCCCAGCCGAAGAAGAGATAAGGAGAATAATCCAACCAGCGGTAATGCACACTTAAGGGTCCCTAAAGGTCCCCATAGGCCTGATTGTGGAGACTGCGATCCAGACAACTCCAAGCAATAAGGACAAACCTCCAACTTCCAGCCTAACGAAGTCAATGACTGAATGGGAACATCTCCAGCCTGCCCTACCACAGCAAACCTTCAGGACTACCCCACACCGGCGGGTTCTCGCCACAAGACGCCGGCTCCTTATACAGTGAAATGGAACACCACCTTCAAACTATAGGATCAGCTTCCAGGCCAGGACTCTGAGGCCTCTTTACCAGACAAAGCCAAAGGGACCATACAAGCACAATCCCAAATGGACGGTACGTCCACACTACTCGAGGGACTGAGACTGGATCCCCACAGCTGCATCTCCAGACCAGGTCTTGGGTAATCACCCCCCTTCTCTCCCCCACCTTCTTTTGTCTATCCTTATCTTACAAGGTTATGAAGACACAACCGTGGCTTTGCAAAACAAAGTATCACTGCGCCTCGTCTACCTAAGATGAGGCTAGACGTGAAAGAGGGACTCTGCAACCTACACCTCACTACCCCCTCGCCGCAGGAGATCGAGACACCTCCTAGAATAGGACTGCACCCCACAGGTACACTGGAGCCTCATCTTTCCCGTGATGCCGCTTCGCTGCTACCCAGGTGAGAGTAACATGCATCCAATAGACGCAGATTGCAACTTAATTGTTAAATGTTTAACAAATTCTAATGTACCGTGTTCTAATTTTGTGCCCGGGGGCACACAGGCACCTGCCATGGTGTGGCTCGGGGGGGCGCGCGTGGGGACAGGAGGCGCCATGGCGGTCCCTGCTCGGCTTCTCACTGCCGGATGCCACTATACTTGGCCCGTGCGGGGGGGATGTGGAGCGGGGACATGGCAGGGCGCTCCGCTGCCTCGGTCTGAAGACCGGGGCCTGTGTGCCAACCCTGCCCAACTCAGCTGTGTTTGTTCTGATGTTTTTGATCCAGCCCCTTGTAAAAGTTGGTCCATTATAACCAGGTCACAGAAGCAGGCAGTTCTGGGCGACCATAGTCCAACACTACCCCGGTGTTATCTCACTCCCTAACCTCGAGGTAACAGGTTTGCCTCGAACCTCCCAGCCTCTCTACCCTTATTCCCCTTACCCCAATAGGTGGGATAGCAGGACTGCTCCCACCTCCAGATTTCTGTTCAAACTAGAGCCCTACCCCCAGATAGGGGCTCCCTTAATCAGGAAATACTACTTACTACACAGCCTGACCAGGGTCGCTGAACCCCCGGCTTCCACCCTCTCTCTAATCAAATCCCCACGTCCTCCTATACTTTGGCCAGATCTGGGGAGCTAGTGCTCTCGGTGACATCTCATCTCAACAACGGAAGCTCCAGCTCTCCTTAAACTCGCAATCTGAATCAGTAACCCTGACAGATTGCAACATGACGAATCCTCCCACACGATCTGTCCCTATATCTTTGAAAATATGCTCACACAACGTTAAAGGACTAAACGTCCCAGAAAAGAGGAGCAGTGTGCTGGCAGAAGCACACAGACTGCGAGTTCATGTCCGCTTCCTACAGGAAACACATTTCCAGGCAAACAAAACTCCCCGGTTACACAACCATAGGTTCCCCAGGGCGTATCACTCGACATGCCAAGACTCTAAGACGAAAGGTGTTTCGATCTTGCTTTCGAAATCTTTTAACCTTAAGGTCACAGACCAACTTCTCGACCCGGAAGGCAGATTTGCCTTCTTGAAGAGTGAGTGGAACAACAAACCGCTAACATTGGCGAACATATATTGCCCCAAAGTCAAGCAGGTGACTTTCCTCAGGGAAGCCCTGGAGAAACTCACACTGTTCAAAACAGGTTTACTAATTCTAGGGGGGGATTTCAACACCCCACTAGACCCGCTGACGGACACATCCTCGGGCACCTCGGTAATGTCATACGCGGCCCTCAGACAAATAAGACTCCAACTAGCCTCCCTTACTTTGCATGATACATGGAGAACTCTTCACCCGCGAGACCGCGACTACACGTTTTACTCTACGCCACACCGGCGATACTCGAGATTAGACTACCTATTCATACAACAGACCGACCTGCAATACCTCCAACAGACCACAATCAAGGCGCAAGTTCTATCAGACCACAATCCCATCATAGCCACTCTAGTCTTCCCAACCACGTGCTCCTATACGAAGTTCTGGAGGTTAGACGCATCCCTCCTCACGGACCTTAGCAACTCGTTACGCGTGAAACAAGAATTAACAGAATTCTTCAAACGAAACAACACCCCCGATATTTCCCCAATGTCCCAATGGGAAGCACATAAGTGCGTCATCAGGGGAGTGCTCCTCTCCATAGCAGCGCAAAGGAAAAGGGAACATCTAGCGTTAATAAACGATCTGACATCCACAGTACACGCACTGGAAGTCAAACACAAACGATCCCTCGCGACCCATACTGCCCAAGAGTTGGCGGACACCCGTGCACTTCTAACAGACGAATTATACCGGAAGGCTAGGCGACGAGTGACCCTCTCTCACCGTCTATTCTACGAGCAGGGCAATAAACCAGGCAGACTCCTAGCCAGGGCGACTCAGCAATGTAAACTGACCACCACAATCCACCACATAACCAACCCCTCCTCCAAATTACACACTAGCAACGAGGCGATAGCCCAGCAATTCCAATCCTTTTATGAAAACCTGTATAACATACAACAAAATAAGCCTGACACGTCTGAAACCTCAAAACGCCCAGATATAATTAAGGCCTTCCTACAGCAGTACAGTCCCACAGCCCTGCCAGCAGCCGAGGTGGAAGCCTTGGACTCACCCTTGATTACAGAAGAACTCCTCACCGTGATAAATAACACAAAGCCAGGCAAAAGCCCAGGTCCAGATGGCTTTACGATGGCCTATTACAAAACATTCCATGATATTCTATACCCCCGCTTCCTCAAGGCGTTCAACTCACTAGACTCTGTACCTTGCAACTCACCGCGCCTTTTGGAGGCTTATATTGCAGTTGTCCCAAAAGAAGAGAAGGATGCCACAAATGTCTCTAGCTATCGTCCTATGTCTTTGTTAAATGCTGACGTCAAACTTTTTGCAAAAATCCTGGCGACGCGATTATCAGCCCACATACCATCTTGGATACACCTGGACCAAGTGGGGTTTGTCCCTGGATGTGAAGCCAGGGACAATACCATAAAAGCGCTAAATCTCCACCATTGGCTCACCGCACACAAACAGGAGGGTTTTTTTCTGTCGGTGGACGCGGAGAAGGCGTTTGACAGGGTGGCCTAGGACTACATGGAAGCGGTTCTGAACTCCATAGGGCTTGGACCCCGCATGCTTACGCTTATCATGTCACTCTATGCGAACGCCAGTGCTAGAGTGAAAGTGAACGGACACCTGTCAAACGCCTTCTCCATCCGCAATGGTACCAGGCAGGGATGCCCCCTATCCCCCCTATTATACATCCTCACGCTCGAACCTCTGCTACGCTGCATAAGAGCCAACCCAGACATAAAGGGAATACGGGTTCACGATTGGGAATATAAGATCACAGCCTTCGCGGACGATGTCTTGCTTTTCCTCACCGCCCCATTAACATCTTTACCCAACCTTCTGCAAACCTTTGAACAATTCAAAAAGATTTCGAATCTAAAACTCAACTACACCAAATCGTTCGCACTAAATATTTCCCTGCCCTCAGCTCTGGCAGAACAATGCCAGAACAACTTCCCATTTCGCTGGAAAAGCGATGCAATTCCGTACCTTGGAATCCAACTACCAGCACACATGTCAGAACTCTACCAAAGGAACTTCTTGACGGAATTGCAGGCCATTAAACAAGACACACAAAGATGGGGGAAATCCCAAGTTTCATGGTTCGGGAGAGCATCCGTCCTCAAAATGACGGTGCTCCCCCGCCTCCTATACAAACTCCAAACCATCCCAATACGCCTACCACCTGCCTTCTTTACTATGTATAAAACTATTTGTAGGGCTTACATATGGCTTAATAAACCTGCAAGAATAGGATGGACCAGATTGGTTCTCCCCAAGTCCAAGGGAGGGATCGGTCTACCCGATATCCAGCGATATTACTGGGCAACACATCTGGCTCGCATCGTTGACTGGAGTGTCCATGCCAGACGTAAGAGCTGGGTACCGCTGGAAGAACAGATAGCAGGCGTCAACCTGAGTATGACCTCCTGGGTGCAAACAAGATCCTTCTTACAGAAGATCTCGGAACATCCAACAATTGGACCCACCCTCCACGCCTTTGACAAAGCCTGCTCGGCATACTCGACGCGTATCAGGCCATCTCACCCCCTTTAGGAACAATCCAGACTTCACTCCGGGTCTTTACCCTAGTTTTCTATGGGCGGAGTGGCCACAAAGGAAACTTTTAACCAAACACATCCACAGAAACGGGCGCCTCTTGAAACAATCAGAGCTCACAGAGCATTCAATCACAGGCCAATTCCCGTTCTGGTCATACATACAAATCAGGCACTTCGCCATGGAACTTGCCCACAAAGGAGACCTCGGGCGAGACCTGACAACTTTTGAGTCACTCTGTGTAAGTGGTTCACCCCAAAGCCATGTGATCTCTCTTCTGTATACTGGGATGTTCGGTGATCCCTTGGCTGTCACAAGAGCAGAACGATCCTATTGGGAAACTGCCCTGGGGTCAGAAATCAAAGAGGAAAGCTGGGATAAGGTAAACTTCTTCATACACAAGGGATCTCTGAACGTCTCTGTGCAGGAAAGTGGATACAAACTAAAATCCCGCTGGTACAGAACCCCTGACATAGTACATAAATTCTCCCCGGCGGTTCCCGAGCAATGTTGGAGATGTAGACAAGAAAAAGGCACCTTCCTCCATGTGTGGTGGGACTGCTCGGCTCTCTAGCCATACTGGAGGAAGGTTCATGAGATAATTACGCAAGTGTCATCCCTCCCGGTAGAATTCACACCAGGGCAGTTTTTGCTTCACCTGACTAAAATACTGACTAAACGCTACCATAAATCGTTGGCCATGCACCTCATCAACGCCGCACGGATGTGCGTTCCAGTGCACTGGAGGTCCACAAATATACCCGTGATAGTGGAATGGTTTCGCAGAGTAAACAGGGTGGCAGAGATAGAGGAATTGATCTACATCACTCTTGACAAACTTACGCAATATACTGCAACATGGGAACCATGGATTTCCTTTAAAAACTCCCAGGAATACCGGGACCTTCTCACCCCAACAACATAACTGACGAAACACATATTGCTAGCGGGCTCAACCTGCCCAAGCTGGGGGGAGCTAAACTGGGGGAGGGCTGTTGGTAAGAATATCACCCCCTCCTTCAGTCACTCTCCAGATCTGGCCAAAAGTACGTCCCCCAACCCCCCCTAAGAGCTAGATACACCCCGACCTTCACTCCCCCCCCACCTCCTACCCCAAGGGGGTGGCAGCCGGAGCTACCTCACTTAAGATCAGACCCCGAATAACAAAGGGAAAACCTGACATCACGCAAGATGCAACACGCGCGTTGTTAATTCAATTGCAAGCGAGCTTAGCGCCCGAATTACCGGAAGCCTCCGGTGATGATCACAAGATACAAGTAACGACCCACCATCAGGCTGCAGTCCGCTTTAATATCCTGAGGACGAGAGTCCCATGTAGCAATAGACCTGTAATAAATAGTTTTGTATTACCTATAATATGCCTATATATGTACTTCTCAAAATTCCAGATTCTGTTTCTGAAACAAGTACGATTGTATTTTTGTACAAGAATTTTGTATGACCACAACCCCTTTTTTTTTTCAATAAATCTTTTATGGATAAAAAAAAAAATTGTGTAGTGACCCCTTCCAGGCAATCACACACACCCGCTGCCGAGCTAACCCCCTTACAATATATATAGAGATGAAATTTGGAATACATATATTTCCTATATACTGTATATATTTTTTTTATATGATATATACTTTTCCCTATAATCTCCCCCTTTTTTGTATCCACTGAATTATGTGTATACTATCCCCGTATGTATATTTTTATTATTATTATCTCTTACATACTGGCCTTTTCCATAACACTCAACATTTTTTTTTTCCCTTACTACATTTAGTTCTCTGTATGTGCCATTCATATACTTGGATGAGGATAACTATCCCCTTATCCACGGTACTACAAACCCCCTCCCTTTCCCCTGCCTCGGTTTTTTATCATCAGGGCTTGTATTAAGTTGTGCAATGAACTTCTTATTTAATATCATTGTGTATTATGATGCTGGATGTACATATATTTTATTATTAGGATTTGCTTTCATTGTTTTTTTTTTGCAATAGCTCCCCGTGTGGCTTTTTTCTGCACATATCATCTTGTCTTTACCGTGTGTTCTCTCCCTCCCTCCCACATCCTTAGTCCCGCCCCATGATTTAAGCTTTTAATATGCTCCATTGGTCTGAGTGGTCAGCTTCAGAAAGGAGTGCGGCTGCCATGTCACTCGCAGCGTGCAGACTCAGGAAACGCGGACCAGTGACATCATCACTCCAGGACCCCGGCACTTGCAGACCCACTCCTTGCTTTGGGCTCCCTAGTCTCTGGCCGGTTTCCACCCGACAGGGATTCCCCTTTGCCATCTGGCTGTGCTGTCGACTCCTGTACGTGGACATTTCAATCACAATTGTTCTACAAAGACCAACTTATACTGAGGTGCCTTTTACTGTATCTACGGTTTTATGTGAGTTGCCAATCTGTTGGTATGTAATAAAGCTTTTATGGTCTGCACTTAGAGTCGCCTTTCCTCCCTTTTGTTTTCTTGGTATGCAGTGCATACTAGCACATTATGATATTGCCTTGCAGGAGAAAACATTTTTTTTTTAATTATTTTCAAGAGATTACTACCCTTTAAGTAGATTCACTGTATAAGACCCATCTACAACTTTCCTAATCCTTATGGTTATTATCACCATTGCTACAACTTTTTTTTTTTTAATTCAAAATAGTTTTATTAATACAAATGTCAGAGTACAACTGTAGTTACATGGAACATACAACAAATTTGACATTTCACAGAGAATGGGATTACCCCGCCTCCCAATTGTGGTAACAGTGAAAGGCCGAGTGGGCCCACCACGGGGGCACCAGGGCGTAGTTAGCCGTAGAGACTGGAGAATGGCCCCCCATCCCCGCAGCCCCCCAGCCCGGCCTCGGGCTTCGAAAATGCAGTGAGCGGAGACCGTCCTCGGCAATAAATGCCGGAGGGGTCGCCAACATCTCCTGCAGCCACTCGTCTCCCCCGGGGGACCCCCGAGAGCGAGGAGAGGCCAGTCGCCCAGCCAGAGAAGGGAGCAGCGCGGCCGCTTGGGCCCACCGCACAAGGTCTCACCCCGCGTAGCCCCCCCACAATGGGCCCACCCCACCCCACACGTATATAGCAATTGACGACACTCGTGTGTGAAAAACGGGGAG
>BLSH010479873.1:589143-599837 GCA_018402905.1 Glandirana rugosa
TCATGTGTAATAGACAGTTGTATGTTAGGTTATCGGCCTGTCTTGACATATTTGACAGACTGTCCCTGATTCGTTCCAGTCAACATTACTAGTATTTCATTAGTTCCTGGGGTTAGTCCCAACCTGTAGTTACTAGACTTTATGTAATAAAATTGTCACAAATCCGTGTTTTTTACTTCATATATATGTCTAAAAGTAGTTTTATCCCACACAAATTGGTGTTGTCATGGACCGTGCTTTTGGGGGAAGGACAGGTCCGGTAAAAAGTCGAAAGTCGCGATAGTGTGAAACTTACTGTTAATGAGTCAGTACGTTTAATTTGCAAAATTTTATGACCGAAACAAAGAAAAGGGCATTTTTTCAAAAAAATGTCAATCTTTTTTTATTTATAGCACAAAAAATAAACCCCCTCCTAGTGATTAAATAACACCAAAAGAAAGCTCTATTTGTGTGAAAAAAAGGACGCAAATTTCATATGGGTACCGTGTTGCATGACTGAGTAATTGTCATTCAAAGTGTGATAGCGCTGAAAGCTGAAAAATGGCCTGGACAGGAAGGGGGTTTTCGTGCCAGGTACTGTTGTGGTTAAACACACCCTATTTTGATGAAAATCTGTATATATACTTCATTTTTTGTGCCTAAACACTGTTAAAATAATGTATTTCAGATCATTGATGTCCAACCCTGATTGGGGTCCTTGATTACTTTATGATCATTACAACTGACCTTGCTTAGTCCCTGTCAGACAGTTTATACAGTTCTGTCCGGCTATTGGATTGTATGTTGACAGATAATGTGTACTGCAATTAGAGATTTAATAGACCGATTAGGCTAATTTGTTTTAATGTATCTGTGCGCAAGGTCCTGTCATAGATAAAATTACATATACAGTAAATACATAAAGTTAGATGTCTAGTAATCTGAAAACTGAAAAGATTGCAAACTGAAATAAATATTTAAAAGATCCATTATCCTGATATTGCCAGACTATTTGATATCATATAGACATACATAAAAATCAACTTAGAAATAGAGATAGAACAAAACATATAGATAGAACATCGCTACCCGTGATGGCCCCCCCGAGCGGAGGAACGGAGGTCCGTTCATGTAAACACGGACCTCCGTTCTGTGAAGGGGGAAGGGCTGTATACGAAGGCTGTGACCACTTCCCTTCCCCAGATAGCGCAGTCCCCCTACAGTTAGAACAAGCCCAGGGAACATATTTAACCCTTAGAGCGCCCCCTGCAGGTTAACCCCTTCACTGCCAATGACATTTACACAGTAATCAGTGCATTTTTATAGCACTGATCGCTGTATAAATGCCAATGGTCCCAAAAAAGTGTCAAAATAGTCCGACATGTCCGCTGAAATATCGCAGTACCGCTAAAAATCGCAGATCGCCGCCATTACTAGTAAAAAAAAAAAAAAAAAAAAACCAAAAATGAATTCTCATCATCCGTAAACGCGACCACTTTTGCGCAAACCAATCAATAAACGCCGATTGCGATTTTTTTTATCGCAAATATGAGGAAGAATATAAATCGGCCAAAAACTGTGAAAAAAAATGTTTTTTTTATATTTTTTTTTTTTATTTGTATTCTAGCAAAAAGTAAGAGTTTTTTTTGCAAAATTGTCGCTCTTCTTTTGTTTATAGCGGCGATCAGAAATGACGCAGAGGTGATCAAATACCACCAAAAGAAAGCTCTGTTTGTGGGAAAAAAAGGACGCAAATTTCGTTTGGGTACAACGTCGCACGACCGCGCAATTTTAAGTTAAAGCGACGCAGCGCCGAATCGCAAAAAGGGCTCCGGTCCTAAAACTGGAAATCCTTCCGGGGCTGAAGTGGTTAACTGACAATTGCATGGTCGTGCAAAATAACCAGTTCTTCTTCCTTTTTGCTAAAATACAAATCCAATTAAAAAAAAATAAAAATAATTTTATTTCATTGGTTTTGGCCGATTTATATCCTCATATTTTTGAGTTAAAAAATCGCAATCTGCATTTATTGGTTTGCGCAAAAGTTGCCACGTTTACGGATGATGAAAATTAATTTATGGGGTTCTTTTTTATTATTTTTTACTAGTAATGGCGGCAATCTGCAATTTTTAGTGGTACTGCAATATTGTGGTGGGCATGTCGGACCATTTAGACACTTTTTTGGGACCATTGGCATTTATACAGCGATCAGTGCTATAAAAATGCACTGATTACTGTAGAAATGACATTGGCAGTGAAGGGGTTAACCTGGAGGGGCACTCTAAGGGTTAACTGTGTTCCCTAGGCGTGCTCTAACTGTATGGGGACTGGGCTGGCAGGGGGAGGGGAGTGATCACAGCTTTCATATACCGGAAGCCCTTCCCCCTCTGACAGAACGGAGATCCATGTTTACATACACGGACCTCCATTCTTTCACTGCAGGGGGGCCATCACGGGTAGCTGGCGGCGATCGAGTCTGCCCTACCCGCTTCCTGCCCCCTCCGGCGGCGGGCGCTCACAATGCTAGTTATTGCAGCCACTGCAAAGTGATGGCGGTTTGCGATAACGAACCACTTTGCTGCTGTCACGCTGCAGCTGGCGGTCAGCAAGTGGTTGAATATCGTGCTTGGGGGTCCCCTTAGTATGGATCTCTGTGATGTTTAGAGCAGTGCCACCACAAAATGACATTTATAAAGGAAAAATTGACATTTAAAAAAGGCCGCGGCTGGAATGTATTGCTGGTTCCCTGCAATATAGATAAAAATCATTGAAAAAGCATTGCGTTGGGGGTCCCCCCCAGTCCATACCAGGCCCTTCAGGTCTGGTATGGATTTTAAAGGGAACCCCATGCCAAATTTAGAAAAAATGGTGTTGGGTCCCCCTAAAATCCAAACCAGACCCTTATCCGAGCATGCAGCCCTGTCATGGCAGGAGGGGTGGGAACGAGTGAGCGCGCCCCCTCCGAACCTTATCAGGCCACATGCCCTCTACATGGAGAGGGTGCTTTGGGGTCTGGTTTGGATTTTCGGGAGAACCCAACGCCATTTTTCCCAAAATTTGGCATGGGGTTCCCCTTAAAATCCATACCAGACCTGAAGGGCCTGGTACGGAGTTTGCGGGGGACCGCTACCCAAAATTTGTGATTAATTTTGGCATGGAGTTCCTCTTAAAATCTATGCCAAACCCTTATACGAGTGTGCATGCACTGTATATAGACTACACAGTGGTGTAGTGGTTAGCACTTTCGCCTGGGAGCAAAAGGGTCAAAAACAGCAAATCCCAATCACAATACTACCTGCCTGGAGTTTGCATGCTCTCCCTGTGTCTGTGTGGGATTCCTTCAGGTACTCCGGTTTCCTCCCACACTCCAAAGACATGCAGGAAAGTAAATTAGATCCTGTTTAAATTGGCCCTAGTATATGTATGAATGTGAGTTAGGAACCATAGATTGTAAGCTCCTTGAGGGTAGGGACTGATGTGAATGTACAATATATATGTAAAGCTACAGCGGTATATAAGTACCTGAAATAAATAATTACACTGAATGCAGCCTTTTATATATACCATACTGTACATATATATTCCTATACTGTATACTACATGCCACTGCCTAGACTTTTGCTATCTCCACAAATGTTTTCACTATATTCGGGCCCCTGTGTAAGTGGCCTTATATAGTGTGGGCTTGGACTCCCACCCGCTAAGCAATGATTGGCCAAAGGCACCCTGCCTTTGGCCAATCATGGCTCTCACAGCAGAGCATGCTGTGATTGGCCAAAGCACGCAGGTCATGTGCATGCTTTGTCCAATCAGCGGGCAGCATTCCCCACAATTTCACTGCATTATGGACCGCTCAAATTTCCCACGAGCACATCATAATGTTCAGGATTCAGCAACCCCCCCAATGTTCGAGTCAAACATACTTTTGACTTGAACCGGGGGACCATCCCTATTGACCATGGATGTACATCACGAGACACTTTAACATAAAAGATTGGACAAAAAAAGTTTCAATTTTTAAATACATTTTTACACTTTTTAGGTGAATGGGTATGATGTACCCAATACCCATTCACATGAGGGGGGGGGCCAGGATCTGGTGGCCCCCTGGTTAATGGGGGCTTCCACATTTCGATCAGCCCCCCCAACCGCAGACCCCAACAACCACGGTTGTCGGGAAGGCCCTTGTCTCCATCAACATAGGTACAAGCCCCACCCCACCCCAAATCACACACCCCCTCATGTTAAAGGCATGTGGCCTGGGGCAGGCCCTCACTTGTCCCCCCCATCCTGACCTCCAGGCTGCATGCTCGTGTGGGGTTCATTGATTTATTTGGCGCCACCACACAATTGCTTCCAGCCCATGTGCACACAGCACTTCCTGTTTCCAGCCACATTACACTTCCTGCTGATGTATATCTATAAGGACTATGCAAATATAAATGAGAAGATGACTTATCAGTGCTGGTTCACACTAGTGCGATGCGGGAACCCTGCAAATCCACTGCGGGTTCTCGCATCGCATCACACTGCCATATGCAAACTGCTGGGTGTGTCAATAGAAAGTTAATGACACCCCCAAATCAATTTGCAGATTGCACTGCAAATTGCAAATTCGGACAGGAATCGGATTGCATGGATGTGAACACCCATGTGATCTGATTCTGCTGCGTAACAAAAAAAAAGGGGCCCTGTGCGAGTTTGGTCAGGATGCGATGCAAATTCAGCCATACTATCTGTATGGCTGAATTTGCATAGCACAGATCACATGTGATTTGCACTGCGGTGCGAATCACATCCAATCTCGGACACCGCAGCAGTGTGAACTGGCCTTAAGGAAGGTAATCCACTTCCCCAAAATCACCACCCCCCAAAACAAATTAAAAAAGTAAGTTACAAAAGAGAACAAGCAAAATCAATTTCATTTTATTTTGCCAACAGAAACACAAGTATGTACATATTTACTGGCATTAAAGTATTTAAAGTTTATACACATTTAGAAAACAGTTAGCAATTGGGTTTGAAGGGTCCTGCTCATAGGAGCTAACAATCTAACATTGGATTAAACCTTACAGTGGACAGTTTTAGTTTCACCGTGCATATCCACCCACACATTTCATAAAATGACTAAACACCCTCATGTCATTAGCTGCAAAATTACAGAAAGATAATTAACAGTCATTCTAACAAAGCATTACAACATAATATTAAAAAAGGCACATATTAAACCAAGAATATTGGTGAGTATTTTCTCCTAGAAGAATGCATGGTAAGACAAACAATACACACCCCAATCGGACAGCATGGTAAAATCAAGCCACTTTTGATGGTCAAAATGCACAATAATTTCAGCAAACAAACAGCTCTAGTAAAACATTTGTCATTGGCAAAATATCATTCCTTCTCCCACAATTTTTTTTTTTTTTTTTTGTTTCAGTATTCGGACAACAGCACACATATACCCTCAGTACTTAGTGACTGTCTCCTCACACATCATACAACCACCAAAGCAACAAAAATACACTCAGTACAAATCTATAACAGTAAGTTACATTCAGAAAAAACTCCAGCTATCCCTCCTCCAGTACCTCCCCGCTTCCACTTCTCCCATCCCCTTCACATCAAACAGATAAACAATACACATCCTGGCTATAAATAGCTTCACCACCTCCTCAACTGACATAAACCTTTTCCTCCCCACCCATAAATTCCGAGCATCCCAAATTACTTCCTTAAAAATAACTGAAAAGCACCAAGCCCTCCTGGCCGCACTCCTATCCAACCTAGAGAACCCCAATACCACCATCTCCTCCTTCACACACTCCGCTCCTACCACCACCCGTAAGAACCTCTTCAGTTTTCTCATGGCTTCCTTTGCAAATGCACATTTCCAAAAAACTTGGAAGACATCCTCCACTCCACCACACCCCTCCCTTGGACATATTTCTGATCTTGTTAGATCCCTGCTCTTCAAAAACTGCATAGTCATCAGGCATCTCATAAAGGTCATCTAGGAAATGTCTCTTTGATGGATAGTCGCACCTTTTGTGCTCATGCTTTTCCACACCTCCACACACTCCTTTTCTCTTAGGTAATGTATTCCGTTAGGAGGAATCTCCCCGGCAATCCAAGCTTTAAGCTTCTTCTTATCTCCGATTGCCATACCAAGTCCACCCAACCTCCAACTCTCCCAGGTTTTAGACAGAATCAAGAAGTACTGTGGTACGACCCATGCCTGCGGCTTGTCCAAAGCCCGTTTGCAGAGCCCCCACCTCGTAAAGAGCCTTCCTCCAAGGTATTGCATCATCTCAGCTCAGATTCCTTAACTTTGCAGGACCCTTATCAGAGTTAACCAGTAGTGCAGTGTCAGGAATTCTCCAACTTTCGGGAATCCATACCCCCCTTTTCCACGAGGTTTGGTTATTTTTTTCCCTTGCACACTTCTCCATCCTCCCACCCCAAAAAAACAAACAGTAGTCTCGTCATCTTCCTTACCCACCCATCCGGAAGTGGGAAAATGACAGAAACATATTGCATGATCGGAAGTATCACTGACTTGATAATCAGCACCTTCCCGATGCAGGACAATTCATGCATCCTCCAAAAGCAAATCTTCCTTTCCACATGCTCAGTTACCTTTTGCAAACTGCCTCTCCCTCTCAGCTCCCTATCAAAGCTCACTCCTAACACCTGCATCCTTTCCACCTTCTGACACAAGCCCTCACTCACCTCCATCTCACGCCCAACACTACACACCTGACACTTACTCCAATTCACACTCATCCCAGACACACTACAAAACAAGCTCACCCACAACCTTCCACGCCGCACATCAGCCATCCCACCAGCACCACATGATCCAAATATCCCAACACTTTCACGCTCCTTCCACCACTTCCAGGCACAAACACTCCCTTAAATGCCTTGTCCTTCATCACTGCACTCAGTAGAGGCTCCATCACACAGATGAACATCAGGCGATAGACAACCCTGCCTAACCCCACACATCATAGGGATACTCCCCCCTAGGGTACCGTTGACCAAGACTTGACTGGAGATGTCCTTATACAGCCCTCTGATAACCTTCAACATCTGGTCCGGAAACCCTAGGACCTCCAGGATCTGGAACAGAAACTGGTGGGAGACTTTGTCGTAAGCTTTTTCAAGATCAACGGATTCCAACAGACACGGCAAGTTGTTTGCGCGTAATGCACAAAATCCCTCAGCAACAGTAAGTTGTCGGAAATCCGACGACCAGGAACCGCACAGGCCTGCTGCTCCCCTATCACCTCACCAACCACAAGTTTGACTCGGTCCGACACCAACCTTGCCACAATCTTGTAGTCGACATTCAGAAGTGTAATTGGTCGCCAATTCCTAATGTCTCTCTTATCACCTTTTTTGTGGATAAGGGTAATAACCCCCTCCCTTAAGGGCTTTGGCATCTCACCCATCTCAAACACCATCCTCACCAAGTCACATACCTCATTCTTCATCACCTCCCAAGCTTTGCAGAAAAACTCCAGTCAACCCATCCTTGCCAGGCGTCTTACACTTACTCATTCCTCCAATCACTCTACACACCTCCTCTTCCATAACAACCACACACAGACCAGCCCTACCCTCCTCAGACAAACTAGCATTGGCTCTCTCACAGTACTCCCGCATCTCCTCAGCACTCGCTTCACGTCCACCAGCAAACAAGCCTGTGTAAAACTCATTCACTGCCTCACCCATCTTCTAACCTTTTGCCTCCTGTCCCTGCAACAGGGCTGATTTCATCACATTACGCCCCTTCAATACCTTCTTGAAGAAGAATCGTGAATATGTCTCCCCTTTCTCCATGTCCCTCACTTTAGCTTGAAAAATTAACTTCTTCCCCTTAGCTACCCAAGCCTTCTTTATCTCCTCTCTCACCCTCCTGATTTCCTCCTCCAGCTCCCAACCCCACTTGTCTTAACTTCAGCAAAAGTCTCAACCTGTTCAGTAAGGCTCTCCCTTCCCGCCTCTCCTTTTTTGCCCTCCTCACCTCAGCCTGAATAAAAAAGAACTTGATGCACTCCTTTAGCCAGTCCCACCAACTAAAAAAAGACTCAAAATCCCCCTTTCTTTCCAGCCACACTTTATACTGAAGGGCAAGCTGGTCAAAAACTTCTTGATCTTCCAGCAGCAGGCTACTCGGTTTTCAAACTCCTCTTCCCATTTTAACATCCTGCTCAAAAATTACCTTATCCACCAAGGCCTGATGGTCAGAGAAAGAAAGTTCCCACTGTCTCCAGGCTGCAACCTTTAAATTACTGGAACACAAAATAAAGTCAATTCGGGATTTCACACTTCCCTTGTCTGAAAAAAAGGTCGCTGGAGCCTTTCCTCTTCCATAGTGACACAAGACTCCATCCTTCAAACCAAAGTCTTGCAACATTGCATTAAAGGCATTACTGGTAACATCCATCTGGCTTTCTCCTTGACCTACCCTATCTCCAGCATCCCTGATAAGATTAAAATCACCAGCAACGATAATATTTTCTCTCCCGACTAGGTGGAGCCTCAGGATTTCCAGCAGATCCAGGCTAGTAACCTTCTGTACTGGGGCATACACACAAAAAAGCTTGAAGGTTTCTTCCAGGTAGGTAAAGTTCACTTTCAAGATTCTGCCCGCCACCACTTCCTCCCATGACTTAACTTTAATTCCAGGATTTTTAAGAAGCACCCCAACTCCTTCATTTTTGCTTTCTTCGGCGCAGGGCCAAATGGCCTGCCCTGCACTCCATTCCCCATGGCCAGGAACATACTTCAACACACACTCTTGCACACACAGGACATCACAATCAATCCTAACCAATTCGGACAACACTGCTGCATGACGATAGACCGACCCAATCGACCGCACATTCATACTACATATAGACAAAGCCATAAGGAGGATTATCAATGCAATCCTGCAAAAAGCACTATTTCCCTCAGCTCTTTTTCACTCCTCTATGCAGTACCCTTCCCCAAGGATGATACTGCTTCATTTTCTAAACACAGCATTGCAGGGGAGTCTACAGAGCTCATTGGTGATGATGTTGCACTTAATGTATCTGACACTGCTAAATCCATATCCAGATTAGAGGTGGTTCTCACACCCCTGCCATCACACGGGTTCAACCTCAGAGACAAGTCCCATAAAATCCATACTCTGATTAGGCATTCCACACCTGCCTCGACCCGGGCTCGAACCCAGAGACAAGTCCCATCTTGGTTGCTCTCTCTGTGTCTCTACTTCCTGCTCCACTTCAGGCACAGGTCTCTGAGTACATGTAAGTAGGTCTTTTGATCCTGCCTCCTCCTTCCTCTTAGTCTCCTGCACTTCCATCTCATCTGCCCAATCCTCTACTTTCTCATCTGCATATTTAATCTCCTGCTCTGCCTCCACCTGCTTCACCAATACATCCACCTCTCCACCTACCTCCCCGCCCACCTCCTCCCCAGTCTCTCCTACCTCATGCAACTGCATCTCATTAGCCTCCTCCTCTACTGCCCCATTAAGATTCACTTCATATGTACCCATACTGCTTTGCAGCTCCTGTCCAACACCTTCCTTGGAGCTACTCGTGAAGTTTTCAGCGTCTGGGGAGGCTGGCACTTCCCCACTCTCAGTGCTGGCTGCCTGCACACCCCCTTCATTCGCACCCTCTCTCTCTTGCTCCTCCGGGACTTGGCTCACATTCTGCCCCGTAAACTGCCTATTCTGCACAACCGCTGCATATGTGAACATTTTCTTTCCCACCATTCTTGGACAGTTTTTAATCATGTGCTCCCCAGAACCACACAAATCACATCTTACAATCTGCTGCATTGTGCCCTGACTTCAGACACACTCTGCAGCAGTGTATAGAAGGACAGTCCTCCCATATGTGCCCATACTGAAAGCACCCCCTGCAATATCGGGGTTGTCAGGGTGTAAATACACCGTGCACCGCTCCCATGCAATGGTGACTGATGGGGGGAGGGTGACAAACACCACAGTAGCCTGTTGTATCACGTTTCATGCGTACTTTAAACCACAGTTTTCCCCTGTACATCCCATACTGGTTGTACAGTCTCTCACCCTGGTCCACTCCCATGCAATACCATAACAGAAACTGTCTCACCAATGCAGGCTCCAAAAAAGGGTTGTAACAATGTACAATCATGGTCTTTACTCCTGGATCAAACAGCAGAAATGCATCCATCTTCTTGGTTAACGTTACATAGTTACATAGTTACATAGTTACATAGTTAGTCAGGTTGAAAAAAGACACAAGTCCATCCAGTTCAACCAAAAAAAAAAAAATATATATATATATATATACATATACATACACATATACACATACAACCAAATAATCCCATATACAATACTTCACCCACAGTTGATCCAGAGGAAGGCAAAAAACCCCAGCAAAGCATGGATCCAATTTGCTATAACGGGGGAAAAAATTCCTTCCTGATTCCCCGAGAGGCAATCGGATTCACCCTGGATCAACTTTACCTAAAGATGTTAGTACCCAGTTATATTATTTACATTAAGGAAAGAATCCAGGCCTTTTTTAAAGCAATCAACCGTGCTGGCCAAAACCACCTCTGGGGGGAGTCTATTCCACATTTTCACAGCTCTTACTGTGAAGAAACCTTTCCGTATTTGTAGATGAAATCTTTTTTCCTCTAGACGTAAAGAGTGCCCCCTTGTC
>BLSH010479873.1:600037-610520 GCA_018402905.1 Glandirana rugosa
GCCCCTCGAACTCCTTGAGATACTCTGATGTCCAATTCGGACTTATAACACCACTTCAACCTGACTTCCACTAGCGCCACCTATAAGACGTCTTTAACGACTTGAATGTCCAGTCACTATATAAACGAGATGTTCTAAAACACCGATCACCAGTTATGCTACAAAGAAAAGTATGACTCCTGTGGACGGTTCGACGCATACTTTTGACTCACTTCCGTCTCGACCCTCCTTTATGCAATCAATCTTTTGACCGATTTTCTGGCTTAAGTCTCTCATCACCAATTACTAAGAATAAGACTTACCAGATTCCAATAGTCACCACATGGGGTTCCAAGTCACAAGGGTCCCAACACTGAACCTTGGGGTACACCACTGATAACCTTAGACCATTCAGAATAAGAATCATTAACCACTACTCTCTGAATTCGGTCTTTTAGCCAGTTTTCTAACTAACGTATTTCCTCCCAGCTCTGCCTTCACTCAGTTTTCATACGCAGCTTGGCAGGTGTCCTCAGTATGAAAAGAAACATCGTATTGACCACTAGCCACAAAATCTTGTAGAGCAAATATATCACTGACCTGTAAGTTCAGCAATTTCTGCAGAATATCCACCGCGATCACCTTCAGTCCAACTTCACCACAATATTCAGGCTTAACCTGTAGTCTCATAGAGTTCCTCAAGCTCCCCGAACCCCACGAAATGGACATGACCTTTAATGGTACAGCTTTATGTGGCTCCCCACTTATCTGGGGGTCCCCCTAACAGAGAGGCCCCAAGACCACCTAACTTGAACCACAGCAACTAAGTTGACTCCTCATCAGGCCAAACCAACACCCTCTACTGAAATGCCTTATATAAGCTAGCACTGACACACGTCCAATAGAAGTACATGCCCACCAGTATCTTTCAATCTGTCTTTTCTAATTTATTTCACCTGAGAGACTGCAATACCTAATACTATTTGCTGTGTTAACCCTTGGCTATGTTCATCAGATCAGTATAACTCCAGGACAAAATTCTAAGTCAGTGGTTATCAACCCTGTCCTCAAGTATAGAGTTGAGCGAACACCTGGATGTTCGGGTTCGGTGGGTTCGGCCGAACTTCGGGAAAAAGTCCAGGTTCGGTACCGAACTTGACCCAAACTTTACCCCGAACCCCATTTAAGTCAATGGGGACCCGAACTTTTCGGCACAAAAATGACTGTAAAAAAGTCCTGGAAAGTGCTAGAGGGCTGCAAAAGAAAGTAAAATGATTTTAGAACAATAATCTGTCCCTTACAGCAACAGCAGGAACCTGACCCTATAGGAGTAGGCGATGATTTTAGAACAATAATCTGTCCCTTACAGCAACAGCAGGAACCTGACCCTATAGAACTAGAAGATGATTTTAGAACAATAATCTGTCCCTCTAAGCCAGTGGTTCTCAACTACGGTCCTCGGGACCCACTAACAGGCCAGATTTTAAGTATGATCTTGGGGAGATGCACACTAGAATACTGCAATCACTGAGCAGCAAATGATATCACCTGTGATGCATTTCAGTTATCCTGCAAACCTGGCCTGTTAGTGGGTCCCGGGGACCGGAGTTGAGAACCACTGCTCTAAGCAGTAGACTCTACCTAGTCCAGTCAGATCGTTCTGTAATGCAGGATGAGACATTATTAGATCTGCAATCTGTCCCTAAAATCAGTAGTAGTAGTAATCTCTACCTAGTCCACAATCAGATCGTTCTGTAATGCAGGATGAGATGTTATTAAATCTGCAATCCGTCCCTCACAGCACCAGCAGCATCCTCTCCCTACACTACCCAGAGAGCATGTGACATGCAGCACTAAGTGACTCCAGCTTATAAAGAGGCTGGGTCACATGATGCACTGGCCAATCACAGCCATGCCATTAGTAGGCATGGCTCTGATGGCTTCTAAGGGCAAATCAGTGAAACGTTTGTTGATTGGCTGCCCTGCAGCTATTCAACATGCGTGATCTAATACCCAAACCCAGAACCCGAACCCAAACTTTTTTCAAATGTCTGGGTCACGGACACCCCAAAGTTCTGTACGGACCCGAACTTTACAGTTCGGGTTCGCTCAACTCTACTCAAGTACCCCCAACAGGTCATGTTTTTAGGCTATTATTTTGCACAAGTGACTTGATCAGTTTCACTGCCTTAATAATTACCACAGCTGTTTCATCTGAGGGAAATCCTGAAAGCATGACCTGTTGGGATGCCTTGAGGACTGAAGTTTAGAAACACTGATCCAAGTAACAGTTTTCTAACCAGATGTACCTGTGCAGAGTAAACCCTACAATTTGAAATGTCCAAGTCCCTGGCTGCAATGAGCTTCCAATTTAAGTCCCAAAATAACTTGCTTACATTACAGACTATTTGGACGAGAGACAAATAAAATGCCAGCCTGTCTTTGGATTGTGGTGAAAAACCCAACCAGGGGTTTATTATAAACTTCAACACAAGCATTAGCATATCCGGGACATGAACCAGCAACCTTTTGGGTGCCAGGTGGATTTGCTAGCCACTTAGCTAGTGAGCAGTGAGCACATGTGTTGTCCATTGCTGTGGTGTGAACCAGCCCTAAGTCCATAACCATGCTCAGTATCACAAGTAATATACAATAGATTGTCCTAAGTATTGTGAAATGTGCCTTTACACACACATGAACTATAATGGCAGCCCAGGGTTCAGTATAGAGTTGGGCCACCATTTGCCGCTATAACAGCTTCAACTCTTCTGGGAAGGCTGTCCATAAGGTTTAGGAATGTGTCTATGGGAATGTTTGTCCATTCTTCCAGAAGTGCATTTGTGAGGTCAGGCACTGATGTTGGATGAGAAGGCCTGGCTCGCAGTCTCTGCTCTAATTTAGCCAAAAGGTGTTCTATCGGATTGAGGTCAGGACTCTGTGCAGGCCAGTCAACTTCCTCCATACCAACCTCCCTCATCCATGTCTTTATGGCCTTTGCTTTGTGCACTAGTGCGCAGTCATGTTGGAACAGGAAGGGGCCATCCCCACACTGTTCCCACAAAGTTGGGAGCATGAAATTGCCCAAAATGTCTTGTTGATGCCTTAAGAGTTCCCTTCACTGGAACTAAGGGGTCAAGCCCAACCCCTGAAAAACAACCCCACACCATAAGCCCCCCTCCACCAAATGATTTGGACCAGTGCACAAAGCAAGATTCATAAAGACATGGATGAGTGAGTTTGGGATGGAGGAACTTGACTGGCCTGCACATAGTCCTGACCTCAACCAGATAGGACACCTTTTGGCTGAATTAGAGTGGAGACTGTGAGCCAGGCCTTCTCATCCAACATCAGTGCCTGACTTCACAAATGCACTTCTGGAAGAATGGCCAAATACTCCCATAGACAAACATCCTAAACCTTATGGACAGCCTTCCCAGAAGAGTTGAAGCTGTTATACCTGCAAAGCCCCTTGTAAATCAGCCAAGCAGTCTGAGCCCCAAGTCATGCAGCAGTCTCTTATGCTTTTTGATGACTCTGCTGATGTGCTTTCCGTGGGCCATCCACATAGCCCTGTCCCAGAAGTGGAAGACATTGAGTGCACCGATGCCCAACCACTTCTGTTTCAGGATGAGGACACGGAAACACCACCGCAGCACGTCTCTGATGATGATGAAACACAGGTGCCAACTGCTGCCGCTTTCTACAGTGTGCAGACTGACAAGGAGGGCAGTGGTGAAGAGTGGGTGGAAGATGACGTGGAGGATGATGAGGTCCTAGACCCCACATGGAATGAAGGTCATGCGAGTGACGTGTGCAGTTTGGAGGAAGAGGTGGTGGTCGCACAGAGGCACCAGCACAGCAAAAGCGGAAGCGCGTTGCAAAAGCGGAGTGACCGTCCCCTAGACAGTACGCCTGCTACTACCCACCTCACCCAGGGACCTAGCACACCAAAGGCAGCTCAAAGGAGTCCCCTGGCGTGGCAGTTCTTCAGACAATGTGCTGACGACAAGACACGAGTGGTTTGCACACTGTGCAATCAGAGCCTGAAGCGAGGCATAAATGTTCTAAACCTGAGCACAACCTGCATGACCAGGCATGTAAATGCAAAGCACGAGCTGCAGTGGAATAAGCACCTCAAAATCCAAGAAAGGTCTCGGGCACCTCCTGCTTCCTATTCTGCTGTTGCCTCGGCCTTTTCCTCCACCTCTACAGTACCAGTGTCACCTGCCACCCAACAACAGACGATGTGACAGCAATGCCACCATGTCCGCCACCGTTCCCAAGCATTTCCACACCATGGTCCCATGGAAGCTTACAGCTGTCCATCTCCCAAACACGGGAGAGAAAGAGGAAGTACCCTCCTACCCACTCGCGATCCCTGGCCCTGAATGCCAGCATTTCTAAATTCCTGGCCTTTGAAATGCTGTCATTCCGTCTGGTGGAGTTTAAAAAACCTGATGGCGGTGGCTGTCCCACAGTACGTGGTTCCCAACCCCCACTACTTTTCCAGGCGAGCCATCCCTTCCCTGCACAAACAAGTCGGGGACAAGATCAAGTGTGCACTGCGCAACACCATCTGTGGCAAGGTCCACATAACCACTGATACATGGACCAGTAAGCACGGGCAGGGATGCTATATCTCGCTAACTGCACACTGGGCAAATGTAGTGGCGGGTGGGCCTGAGGCGGATAGCAGTTCGGCGCATGTCCTTCTGCCACTGAGGATTGCAGGGCATTTCTCTTTGCCTCCTGTTGCCTCCTACTCCGCTTCCTCCTCCTCTACCACCTCCTCATCCGGTCAGCGTAACACCTTCAACACCAACTTCAGCACATCTAGGGGGAAACGACAGCAGGCTGTTTTAAAACTGATTTGTTTGGGGGATAAACCCCACACTGCGCAGGAACTGTGGACGGGCATTGAACAACAGACCGATGAGTGGTTGTTGCCACTGAGCCTCAACCCCGGCCTGGTGGTGTGTGATAATGGGCGAAATCTCGTAGCAGCTCTGGGCCTAGCCGGTTTGACGCACATCCCTTGCCTGGCGCATGTGCTGAATTTGGTGGTGCAGAAATTTCTAAAAAACTACCCGGATATGTCAGAGTTGCTGCAGAAAGTGCGTGCCGTCTGTACGTGCTGTCAGCGTTCTCACCCTGCTGCTGCTCGCCTGTCTGCGCTGCAGCGGAACTTCGGCCTTCCCGCTCCCCACCTCCTATGCGACATGCCCACAAGGTGGAACTTCACCTTGCACATGCTGGAGAGACTGTGCGAGCAGCAGCAGGCAATAGTGGAGTTTCAGCTGCAGCACGGATGGATCAGTCGCTCTGCGGAACAGCACCACTTCACCACCAACGAGTGGGCCTCCATGCGAGACCTGTGTACCATATTGCGGTGTTTCGAGTACTCCACCAACATGGCCAGTGTTCTCAGCGTTACTAACCCACTTCTGTATCTCCTTGAAAAAACACTTCGGGCGGTGATGGAAGAGGATGTGGCACAGGAGGAAGAGGAGGAGGAAGAGGGGTCATTTCCACGGTTATCAGGCCAGTCATTCACAAGTGGCTCAGAGGGTGGGTTCCTGCACCAGCATAAGCCAGGTAAAAAAATTTCAAGGCAGGGCACAGTTCTGGAGGATGAGGAGGAGGAGGAACCATGTTCACAGCAGGGTGGCACCCAACGCAAATCGTGGGCATCACTGGAGCGTGGCTGGGGGGATACGGAGGACACAGATGATACACCTCCCACAGAGGACAGCTTGTCTTTGCCTCTGGATAGCCTGGCATACATGAGTGACTACATACTGCAGTGCCTGCGCAACGACAGCGCAATGACAGCCGAGTTGCCCACATTGTAACTTGTGCTGATTACTTGGTGGCCACCCTGCTGGATCTCCGTTACAAGGACAACGTGTCCACCTTAATTCCCTCACTGGAGCGTGATCGGAAGATGCGCGACTACAAGCGCACGCAGGTAGACGCGCTGCTGAGGGCATTCCCAAATGACACCGGAGGCTCAGTGGAAGCACAAGGCGAAGGCAGAGGAGGAGGAAGAGGTCGCCAATGCAGCTGTGGCACCACCAGCACCTCAGAAGGCAGGGTTAGCATGGCCAAAATGTGGAAAAGCTTTGTCAGCAGCACGCCACAACAAACAGCACCACCAGCTGATAGGCAACGTCTTAGCAGGAGACAGCATTTCAGCAATATGGTGGAACAGTATGTGTGCACACGCCTACACGTACTGACTGATGGGTCTGCCCCATTCAACTTCTGGGTCTCCAAATTGGGCACATAGCCTGAGCTTGCCCTTTATGCCTTGGAGGTGCTGGCCTGCCCTGCAGCCAGTGTATTGTCTGAACGTGTGTTTAGCATGGCAGAGGGCGTTATCACAGACAAGCGCAGCTGCCTGTCCACAGCTAACGTGGACAAGCTAACGTTTATTAAAATGAACCCGGCATGGATCCCACAAGACTTGTCTGTACCTTTGCAGAATAGACATGTATACTGGCCTCACACAGCCATTGGTATATATTAAGTGAACTTATTCTTTCTTTTTTTAATATGTCTCAATATTTTGGGGGCTACCCCAATTAGAAAAAAAAACAAACAAACAAAAAACAGTGTTGGCTACCTCCTCCTCCTCCACCGCCACTTCCACCTACACCGCCACGGTCACGGCCTCCTCCACCTCCTACTCCACATCCACCTCCTCTTCCATTTTTTATATATGATTTTAAGTTATTTCCCTATCCACATTTGTTTGCAGGGCACTTGTACTACTCTTATCCACATTTTGCTTCCTTTTGCAGCCCTCTAGCCCTTTCCAGGACTTTTTTAGAGCCATTTTAGTACCCAAAAGTTCGGGTCACCATTGACTTCAATGGGGTTTGGAGCCCTCTAGCCCTTTCCAGGACTTTTTTAGAGCCATTTTAGTGCCCAAAAGTTCGGGTCACCATTGACTTCAATGGGGTTTGGAGTTCGGGGTCAAGTTCGGGTCAAGTTCAGGGCCGAACTCAAACTTTTTCACGAAGTTCGGCCAAACCCACCGAACCCGAACATCCAGGTATCTGCTCAACTCTAGTCAGGAATTAATCCTATAAATATAATCTGTGATTTTTGGTGATTCTTGCTGTGTGAGCCAGAATATTAATGTTATCCTCAGATTTTTGGTAATTACATTTTTATTTCTGATGTTGGTACACATATCACATTTTTGGGGCTCAAATTAGGATCATTTGGAAAGAATAAAAAAAAAAATAGGACTAATTTTAAATTTCCATAAGCAATGGTATTGTTTGTGGTTTGTAAAGACACCTGTGTGAGTTTGGCTAAATATTTTTGTGACATGAATAGCAGCAAGGGAAAGTGACCGAGAAAAAAAAATATTTACAAAACATGAAGAGATTTCACATTGTAGCATTCTTAGAAACAAAATAGATTATCAAATTGCAGCATTGTTGCCAGGACAATTTCTTAGAGAGAAAGATACATTTCATCTCAACACGAAATGGATTTATTTGATAAAGTAACAATTGTACCATTATAATGAATGGCTGAAACTTGCATTTGGCAAAATAACTCTCATCGTCACTCCCAAAAAATGTGTGTAAAATAACTCTCATCGTCACTCCCAAAAAATGTGTGTAAAATAATTCTCATTTTGGTATTTACTAACTACTGAGATTTTTTTCGTGTCTGAGCATGCTCAGTTGTGCTCAGCTGTCCTCTGTACCTAGGAATAAGGAGACAGGGAATTTATCTCTTCTCAGACTTTTTAAGATATTTCAGTGTAGTTTTTTCGCACAGTTTAAAAGCAGATTATCTTTAAACAATATACCGCATATTTTTTTTAACAGATAATATACCGCATATTTTAGTACAATTTAGGGGATCAGATCATGCTCCAAACATTATTTCTATTTGCACTACTCCAGGTCTGGACTGGAGTAAGGAGTTGGCTGTTATCTGTGACCTGGGAGCAATAGTGAATTCAAGTTTCGCTGCAAATCGCGGTCATTTTGCCGCTATTTTGCAGCAGTGCTATAGTAAATGACCCCCACAGTGTTTGCAGCAGACTGAGAGGATGAGCTCTAGTGCACTTGGAAGTGCAGTCGCTGTAGATCTGAGGGGAAGATCTGAAATGAGGGGAAGCTCTGTTGATTTTATCATCCAATCATGTACAAGCAAAAATGCTGTTTTTTATTTTCCTTGCATGTCCGCCTCGGATCTACAGCGACTGCACTTCCAAGTGCACTTTCAAGTGCACTAGCAGTGCGCTTGTGGAGCAAAGTGGATTTGCCTTTAGTAAATAAACCCCACAGTGCCTTTCCTCACTTCTTGTCAGAGGCACTGAACTCAATGGACAGCTTGGAGCCTTGGACCAATGGTAAAGCACCATTGGCCCGAGCTGTCCAATAAAAATGCTGCAGTGGAGGCACGCCACACTGCAGTGTCATAGAAGAGGGCATGTGTCTAAAAGACAAATGCTCCCTTCCAGTCCAGCCTTCTTAACTACAAGGAAAAGCATGGGTTTATGTGTATATGATTTACCCATAATCCCATGTTTTACTCACACAGTTAAGAGGGAGAATGAGAATCTGCTGCTGCTGAAAAGGTACAAGCGAAATTATATATTATTATGCTATATGTTATAAGATAATAATTTATTATTTATCTATTTACTGTGAAATTACTGGTTTGAAGTTATAATTTCAGTAATTAGTCCATTAAGCCACCTGCTTGAGTACAGTTTTTGAAAATATAGTAAATTACCTTAAAAATAATATATATTATTTGTATATTACCTACTTATGGTAATTAACCCCTTGCCACCCAGGCCACTCTCCCACATGTCAAAATCATAATTTTTTTGCTAAAAAAATACTCAGAACCCCCAAATATTGTATATATTGTTTTAGCATACACCCTAGGGAATAAAATGGCGGTCATTGCAACTTTTTATGTTGCACAGTATTTGCGCAGCAATTTTTCAAACGTGTTTTTTTTTGGAAAGAAACTGTTTCATGAATTAATAAAAACAAAAAACAGTAAAGTTAGCCCGATTTTTTTTTGTATAGTGTGAAAGATGATGATACCCCAAGTAAATAGATACCAAACATGTCACACTTTAAAAGTGTGCTCACTTGTGGAATGGTGCCAAACTTCAGTACTTAAAGTGGAGTTCCACCCAGTTGAAAGTCAGCAGCTACAAAAACCATAGCTGCTGAGTTTTTGACAATTGGACACTTACCTGTCCCAGGCTCCAGCGATGCGGCTTTACCCCTCCCCTCGGTGGCGCCGGCATCACAAGTGTGGGTGCCCGACTTTGGCTTCAAAGCCAGGTGCGCACTTTGCATGCGTGAGTCGCACTGCGCTTTGTGAATGGCCGGCGTATCTTCTGGGACCTGTGACGTGTCCCAGAAGATCGCCGGGTGGGAGGGGGGAAGGTGAACTTCCTTCCTGTTCCGTGGTCACAGGACAGGAAGTACAGCTGGGGCCCTGTCAAAACAGGGTCCCAGCTGCCCCCCCAAAAAAATTACATGCCAATTATGGTATGTCGGGGGGGGTCACCTCCCCTTAAAGGGGAAGGTCCACTTTTGGGTGGAATTCCGCTTCAAGAATCTCCATAGACAAGCTTTAACATTTTTTAGAGGTTACGTGTTTAATGTTATAGAGGAGGTCTAGTGCTAGAATTATTGCTCTTGCTTTAACGCTCACGGCATATGTAAACTATGTGTATCTGGCTTTTATACTAGCCAGTGCCTTACCAGCCATTGACCTCACCGCACGTCCCTGGTATATATATATATATATATATATATATATATATATATATATATATATATATATATATATATATACAGGGTGGGCCATTTATATGGATACACCTTAATAAAATGGGAATGGTTGGTGATATTAACTTCCTGTTTGTGGCACATTAGTATATGTGAGGGGGGAAACTTTTCAAGATGGGTGGTGACCATGGCGGCCATTTTGAAGTCGGCCATTTTGAAGTCGGCCATTTTGAACCCAACTTTTGTTTTTTCAATAGGAAGAGGGTCATGTGACACATCACACTTATTGGGAATTTCACAAGAAAAACAATGGTGTGCTTGGTTTTAACATAACTTTATTCTTTCATGAGTTATTTACAAGCTTCTGACCACTTATAAAATGTGTTCAATGTGCTGCCCATTGTGTTGGATTGTCAATGCAACCCTCTTCTCCCACTCTTCACACACTGATAGCAACACCGCAGGAGAAATGCTAGCACAGGCTTCCAGTATCCGTAGTTTCAGGTGCTGCACATCTCGTATCTTCACAGCATATGGTTTTTTATGGTTTTTATGGTCAGTAAAAACCAATACCGGGTGAGCTGCTCCTTCCAGGAGGTACCGCCATTCCTCCAAAGCCGACTTGATGGCCAGCAATTCCCTATCACCGACATCATAGTTCCAGCAAGATGGTGCACCACCACATTATGGGTGTCAGGTCCGAGCATTCCTAGATG
>BLSH010479873.1:616234-632547 GCA_018402905.1 Glandirana rugosa
GGGGGACGGACATAGATGGGGGGAGATGGGGGACAGACATAGATGGAGGGGGGGTGATGGGGGACGGACATAGATGGAGGGGGGTGATGGGAGGTAGATACAGACAGGGGGTAGAGGGGGGTAGATACAGGCAGGGGGTAGTGGGGGGAGGTAAATACAGGCAGAGGGTAGTGGGGGGAGGTAGATACAGGCAGGGGGTAGTCAAATCTATAAGGGACGGGGCTTTCAAGAAGTGGGAGGGGTCAAAAAGAGGGGCGGGGTCTGGCGCCCCCCCATCCACAAATTTCACCAGCCGCCACTGTTATTGACTGTAGAAAAAACGCCTGCAGCTAAAAATAGCAGCTGTAAAAGTCAAAAAATGTCCTGTGTGCATGAGGCCTTAAGGTGATGGACTGGCCCAGCATGTCTCCAGACCTAAACCCTATTGAGCATCTGTGGGGCATCCTCAAAGGGAAGGTGGAGGAGCGCAAGGTCTCTAACATCCACCAGCTCCGTGATGTGATCATGGAGGAGTGGAAGAGGACTACAGTGGCAACCTGTGAAGCTCTGGTGAACTCCATGCCCAAGTGGGTTAAGGTAGTGCTAGAAAATAATGGTGGCCACACAAAATATTGACACTTTGGGCCCAGTTTGGACATTTTACTCACTTTTGTTGCCAGTGGTTTAGACATTAATGGCTGTGTGTTGAGTTATTTTGAGGGGACAGCAAATTTACACTGCTATGCAAGCTGTACACTCACTACTTTACATTGTAGCAAAGTGTCATTTCTTCAGTGTTGTCACATGAAAAGATATAATAAAATATTTGCAAAAATGTGAGGGGTGTACTCACTTTTGTGAGATACTGTATAGGCATTAAATATACAAAGTGACCCCAAATTAACACAAAAACTTCTCTCCGCTATATCACATAAAAAACACACAGATGGTAACTCCACTTTCGTAGGGAAAAAAAATAGCAAATAAAGAAAAAACAATATAGCGCATACAATTGTGACACAAGTTATATTGTAATCGAATGTTATTAAAAATTACCCTTCCTTTTCAATCTGCAGCTGCTGTCATTTTCTGAAAATGCAATGCAATATGGCTACCTGGAGTTGTTCTGTACATAGAATGTGTACTGGACACACCCCAGAAACATAATTTCCTGCTTGTGTGATTGGCTCACCAATTTTCCCAGAAGTCTGCACCAAGATGGGGTTTAGCCTCCAATTCAATGCTGAGGGCTTGTTAAACGGTGTCAGTGTGACCCAATAGAGTGATTTGACAGCAGATGGGGGCTAAACCCCGCAGCTTTAAGTGTTGGTGAACCCTTGACATGCCACAATTGGTATGTCATTTTTTTGGGGGGAGTGGGGGCAAGGGACCCAGGGTCCCAGGTCCCGCTTCCTCTCCTCGTTCCGCGGAGCAGGAAGGAAGTTTACCTGTCCCCCCTCCCTCTCTGCGATCTTCTGGGACACATCACAGGTCCCAGAAGATGCACCGGCCATTCACAGCGCACAGCACGACTAGCACATGCGCAGTGAGTGTCCGGCTTTGAAGCCAAAGCCGGGCACCCACACTTGTGATGCTGGCACCACAAGGAGGAGGGAGAGAACAGCGAAGCACTGGGCGGCTGCATTGCTGGAGCCTGGGACAGGTGAGTGTTAATAGGGTAGAACTCTGTTTTAAGGTATGGGTAAGCCAGATAAAATCAATCCAAGACATAGTAGAGAGAGAGCTAGAAAAACAAGGCCAGGGGAGTGGCCAAGCTGGGCATGTGAGAGGATCGTTCTCATGGAGCTCCCTTACAGTATCCTGTACAGAATCCTTACCCAGGCCAAATAAGATTTGGAACCGACATCGGAGGCTGCAGCAAGCATCCAGGATCACGGAGGTGTCACCCGTTCTGAGAAAGTCCACAGCGATGTCTAAATCCAGCAAGAACAAGGGAGGCACCGCGGCCCAGGATGGCCAGCGTGGCATGGAGGAGCCACTGCTTCAGAGGACCACGAGGGGGAGAGAAAAGCTAAAAGACCAGGGAGCCAGGAGTAAACTGCTGAGTCCAGCAGGTAAAGACAACCCTGGGGATATCCTATTTTACACCAAAGTCAGAGATGCAGGGCAGGGAGGAGGAGGAAGCCAGGGGTGCCCCAGAGAACTTACAGGCTGAACTGTTTACAGGACAGGAGACAGGGGCTGACGACATGTCCCTGCCTGACTCTGAACAGCTCCTAGAACAAGTGGATTGCATGGAGGATGAGGAATAGTCTACTTTGCGACAGATCCTGCAAGCAGTACAAAAATGTACTATGCCAGTTAACAATGTGAATATTAGAGTAGGGGGCTTAACTGAGCAAGTGGCTCTCCTAAGACAAGATATACAGAAAATTTGTGAAAGAACAACTGCAGCGGAGGGCCGTATTAGTGAGCTGGAGGACAAGCTGCCGCCATTGATACATGCGTCTCACTCCCCATCTCAACTGGCACATGATAACAGGGCCAAGACCAACGACATTGAGAACCGGCTGAGACGCAATAATGTGCGTATAGTATTCTCCCAGAGAAGGTAGACAAGACAAAGATCCTACAGAGTTCATTGCGCAATGGCTTATGGATACCTTTGGAAAGGAGGCGTTCACCCTACTTTTTGCTTTTGAAAAGGCGCATCGGGTGCCTACTAGAGCCATCCCAGGGAATGCCCCCTGCCCTATGCTGGCACACATTCTACATTACCACGACAGGGAAAAGATACTCTGTCTGGCCCAAGAAAGACCTGACATTTAACGGTGTCCAGGTGTCATTCTACCCGCCCACCGGCGGAGGTGCAACAACAACGTTCCAAATTCTATGATGTCAAATAAAGGTTGAGGCGGCTGGGCCTACCCTATGCTATGCTTTACCCAGCCCATCTGAGAGTTACTGCAGAGGGTAGGGCACAATTTTTTGCCACAGCATCCGAGGCGGTGGCCTGGCTGGATATCCATGAGTTGGCATTACGAAGAAGAGCAAGAAATGATCCGAATTCCTGAGGACTGCACTGGTCTCTGATACTTTGGAAGGAAATGAGCCAATGTGAGTGGCAAGTGACTGCATAACATTAACCTGACATGTTACATACTGTTCTAAATTGAGTGTGCTCCAATTGAATGTTTAAGTGATGGATCTACTCAAGTGCTATCATGCAAGACTGTGTTGTTTGGCAGTTGGTAAGGCAGAGTTTAACCTATGACTGTGAAAATGTTCAAGAGTACCGTTGTGCTTCTATGACCACAAGTTTCTTTTTTCTTTCAAACTTCTCTATTTTTTGAGATGTCAAACATCCATATGGTAGCTTTGAAGGTACAAAACTAGTCTAGTTTATTGCTGAATGATTGACTACAAGCTAATTATACACTATCTGAGGCCACTGGGACTATCCAGTCTACTTCAATGATAACTTTTTTTCCATGGCGGACACCCCGATAGTGACTTGGAATGTGATGGTATCTACAGTGCTTTGTAGATACAATCCAGCTATTATAGGGCTCCAAGAAACTCATCTTACTAAAGACTCTGTGGGCTGTGTGGGTTATTCCTGGGTAGGCCGGGCGTACCAAGCTGTTCACACCTCCTACTCGCGGGGGGTGAGCATATTGGTCAACAAGTCCCTCGACTTCCAGGAATTCCAGGCACACATGTACTCTGAAGGTCGTTTTGTTTTTTTATATTGCAGACTGTATACAATGACTTGTGTGCTGGCTATGGTGTATATACCCCCTCCATTCTCTACAGCGATACATAGGGAGTTGGTATCTTTTGTGTTAACAAAACCAGATGTGCCTGTTTATGTACTGGGGAACTTCAATGGGGTCATGGATTCCCACATAGATAGACATCCAGCTAGTCCCGGTCGAGGTACAACACTATCTAGGTTTCTTGCAGAGTTGGGATGGGGGGAAATGTGGCATGTGAGACATCCTCATACTTCTCAATTCTCATGCTTTTCAAAAACTAATTTTTCCCTTTCCTGCATAGATCTCTGTGTGGGTTCTGCATCTGCTCTTCATGCAGTTAGCAAGATAGAATACGCCCACAGAGCGATTTCTGACCACTAACTAAAGGCCTTCTGGCTAACAATAAACTGGACTAAGTCAGCCCTACTTCCCTAGATCAGGTGGTGCACCCACACCTGGAGACATATTGCCCAGTTCCCATGGTCTCGCAGTTTAAATATTTGGGTATCGTAATTTCCTCACAAACAACAGATTTCTGCCGACTCAATATCCACCCATTACTAGCCACATTTGTGATTAAAGTTGGCATTTGGAATAAATTGTGGCTGTCTGTGGCAAGCAGGGCTAACTTAATCAAAATTGTATTGATGCCACAACTATTATACCCTCTCCATAACTCTCCTTTGGTGATTCCCCTTAACATATTCAGGATAGTTAACACCATTTTTAGATCCCTACTATGGAAGGAGGAGCGGCCAGGATTAATCTGGAACAGCTACAAAAGCCCAAGGATGTAGGGGGATTGGCACTGCCGAACCCATGGCTATACTATTTAGTCTCCCAGATCCAACAAATGATAGGGGGTTTATCACAGAGGGTAGGTAACACCACACTGGCAATAATGTTACAGTTTAGTGGGGCTTCCTCATTGGCGGAGGGATTGGAGGCACAATTGTTTGCCAAACCCAATAAAAAGTTCCCAACCTACAGGCTATTGCGGAAGATTTGGGACAAAACTAAGCAATTACAAGGGGTGCAGGGATATACCACACACAGCCCAATCTGGGATAATCATACATACCCAAAACTATTAAAATTACAACATGATAACAGGTGGCGAAAGTTGGGTATAACTCATTTGAAGCATATTTTTGACAATGGAGTTCTGCTATCCTTTACTCAACTGCAGCATAGATACAAGATACCACAAAATATGATTTTCTATTATGTGCAAATGAAGCATGATATTAAAGCTCAGAGGTCTTTAGATAACCCTACGCTCTCCCCCAATAATTGTAACAGGCATCATCGACTAAGGGGTTTATTTCCAGTTGCTACGCTTCCCTACTAGGATTATTTTTAGATAAATATCCTAGTGCGTGCGAGCAATGGGAAAGGGATGTAGGAGAGATACCAGGGGAATTATGGGAGGAGAGACTGGCAAAACGTCCACCTAAGCTCCCTCGGTGTAGCACAAAGGATGTCCCAATTGTATATTCTGCTAAGAACCCATCACACCCCACTCAAGTTGAATAAAATGGGGTTGCGTCCTGATCCCCTTTGTACTAAATGCGAAAGGGAAGTGGGAGACCTTATTCATCTTCTATGGAGATGTCCTAAACTTCCTCGCTACTGGAGCTCCATAGTGGCAACGATTAACGCTGCCCTGCAGGTTACTATTCCGTTAGACCCTAAACACTGTATTCTAGGCATGCTAGACAGCATCTGTCAGGGATACCTTATGCAGGTATCCAGCAGGGATGGTCAGATCAGTTGGCTGCACTTAAAGGAATCAGGACCAGGTGTAAGTTGATAATATGAATATATTTATTAGACAAATAGCACACTTCAAACACCAAAACACCAGCAAACAAATGAGCAAGTAAAAGATGAAAACACACCAAACCCCAAAATAAACACCTAACTATCTGACTAACTAAATACAAGCGAAGAAAACACACATATATAATAAGCAAACAGGGGTGCCAGATAAGGGGAACAGGGAGCCAGGTACTGGGAGCAGAAGGAGAGCAAGGAAGCAGGTTCAGGAATCAGGTCTCTGGGTCTGGATCGCAGATCAGGGATCAGAGCAGGTCAAATTCAGGCATGGACACAGCTTGCAGGGAAAATACCGAAGCATTGGGACAGGGAACAAGGCGGGCTTATATGGACCCAGCAGACCCATCAGGTGCAGCTTAATGACCTGTAAGCTCAATCTCCTGGGAGACACCCGCTGGTGGCCACCAGAACTACACCATTTGGTTTTCCAAACACTGCCACCAGCAGGTGACCCAAGCAGGGACACAGATCCTGACAGCATCATCCAAGACAAATACTTGAAGGAGGCTGCAGCTAGGACATTGTTTCAAGCCCGTAAACTTATATTGTTACACTGGATTTCCCCAGATCCACCCACGGCTAAAATGTGCTTAGAACAGGTGGGTACGATGCTACGCTTCGTAAAGCTCATATACCAGCACAGAGGCAGTCCTTTGAAGTATGAGAGGGTGTGGGGTGGCTGGTTGGACACACCGGGCCTTGCCCTGTCAGATCTGATACTATTAAGAATACTCTGATAAAAGGTGGGACACTATGACAGTATTGTGTTGCAGGGTATTTATTCCAGATAGGGGGGGTAGTCAGCACCAGTTAATTGGTTACTGAGGATTAAACCCTGTTGATGTATGTGATATCAAAGCCCGTTAAGGTAGGTTTGGCTTGTATGACTAATGCTTGCTGTACTTTTATTGTATGGATTATCTGTATACCTTGTGGACATCTCAATAAACTTGTTTCCTGATTTAAAAAAGAAAGACAAGGCCTGGGATATAAATGCCTCCAGGTATGAACAAGAGCAGAGCTCGTTAGTAGGCAACTGAACCTGGTGTCATGGTCTGGCTGAGGTGTCCGTGACCCCAGGCTCAGTCTATCCAAGCAGGGATTGGCCACCATATTGAAATCTCCCAGCCATATAGCCAGTATAGATGGATGTTTGACCATGAATGAGAACCCTTCACTGAGAACAGTGGAACTCTATGGTGGAGGAATATACCAAGCTAATAGTAACAATAAGTTTCCTGCTATTTTAGCATGTAGAAATACATGTCTGCCCTGAGGGTCCAATACCACTGCCTGAATTTCAAAGGATATTGATTTAGTTATAAGCACTGATGCACCCCTGAGGTAGGTGGTATGGGTGGCATGAAATGCCCACCCGATCCAATGTCGCTTCAGCGCCCACTGCAAGCAACCTTCCACATAAGTTTCAAGTCTGCACTAAGATACAAGTCAGATTTCAGGCATCCCCTGCAACAAATATGTCATTTTTCTTGAGCTACTCCCAATAGGAACACGTCTAAAGGGATGCAGGCCTAGCAGCTTTCCTCATTAGTGCTCTGCAGCTACACAGCTGATAGATAATTATGAAACCACTCCCATTAGACCCACTCAGCACAGAGGAACAAACAAGGATTTCTTCAGAATAACAAAAGGTAATTTTGCAACAAAGGTTGTTATAATCCTTGCAATGTACATAGATCCCCCAGAGAGAAATATTTTTTTTTCAACAAAAGTGGAGTTACACTTTAAAGTCATGTTAATCGCCATTGAGACCCTAGCTATTGCTATTCAGACGGACCCAAATATATGGGGGTTGCATTGTGTGGAACAGAATCACAAATGCTTGTTGTTCGAGGATGATCTATTATTGTTCCTGACCTTTGCTATGACCTCTACCCCTAAAGTATTCCAATTGCTTCAGAACTTTGAGTATCGAGGCTGGAAGTCAATATGACTAAGTCAGTGGCGATTAATGTTTCATTTCCCATGGATAAGATTGATCGCCTTAAGGATCACTTCCCTTTCATTTGAATCCCTCTTCATATTCTGTACTTGGGGGTTCACTTGACGACCAATATAAACTCCCTGTAGAAATATAATTACCCCTCCCTGTTTCATAAATTGGAAGAAGACCTCCAGCGGTGGTCCCTACACAATTTACCATTGTTAGGGAGAAGCCATATGGTCAAAATTACGTTACTACCAAAAATTCTTTACTTTTTTAAGTCCTTACCTATACCTGTTCCTCATGCAGTACTTACTCGTTTTCATGCAAAGATAGTGCTTTATATATGGGGCAATAGAGGGCATTAGTTCTCAAAGAGAATTTTATTTTATCCCAAGAGGCAGGAAGGACTGGGGTTACATGATTTGTTTAAGCAATATCAGATGGCTCAACTCACACAACTCTCTGTAGTTTACTCTCGCTATGTTAAACCAGACCGGGTTTATATGGAGAGAATGGCGACTCCTGGCTACACATTAGACTACCTTTTGTGGAGCGCTTCTAAAGATTGACCTCCCATCCTGGCACCAACTCTCTCCCACTCGGTGGCGTTGTGGGATAGACTCCGCTCAAACACTGCCTTGGTTTCTTCTTTTCGCCCCCCAACACATTTGTTTAATAACCCGGATTTCCCTCCAGGGCAGGACATCAAGGCTTTTAAATGGTGGCTAGATAAGGGGATATACAGGATTGGTCAGTTCATTATGCACAGTGGCCCTTTTACTCTACATAATTTTACAAAGGTCCTTGAGATGCCTTTGTTGGAACATTTTCGTCTTTTTCAAATTTCTCATTTTTTACTCTCCCTCTGGCTGGCTAAGGTAACTCAGTATGAAAGGTGGTGCACGCAGGATGCAGATCAGTGTGGTGGTATTTCCCTGGTCTATGGGCTGCTATTAGGTTCTCCCCCTAGACTCCCCTATATGGAGGACTGAGACCCCGATCTGGAAGAAGATCGTGGAGCTATGGCACAGTTGTTTTCTGAGATCTTACACGGGTATTATGAATGGCTCCTTGATAGAGTTAGATCAAGGTCAACTTAGGTTAGATCGAAGATCTAGTTAGATTAACTTGAAAGAGTTGGTACTTGGTGCAACCCGGTTGGCCAAAATGTACCCTTTGGTATTGCCTTTGTGTTTCCGAGGCTGTCAGATGACAGTGACAATGTGCCATATTTGGTGGGAATGACCTAGAATCCGGGGGTTACTGGAACTGAATTTTCGCATTCACTCATAGAGTAACGGGACAATCGGTTCCCCAGACTCCACATATAGCACTTCTTAACCACTTCAGCCCCGGAAGAATTTCCCAGGTTAGGACCAGAGCACTTTTTGCGATTTGGCACTGCGTCGCTTTAACTGACAATTGTGCAGTCCTGCGACGTTGTACCCAAACAAAATTGACGTCCTTTTTTCCCACAAATAGAGCTTTCTTTTGGTCGTATTTGATCCCCTCTCCGTCATTTCTGATTACCGCTATAACCAAAAGAAGAGCGACCATTTTGCAAAAAGACACAAATTTCTTACTTTTTGCTAAAATTCAAATTAAAAAAAAATATATAAAAAAACATTTTTTTCACCGGTTTTGACCGATTTATATTCTTCCTCATATTTATGATAAAAAAAAATCGCAATCGGTGTTTATTGATTGGTTTGCGCAGAAGTGGCCGCGTTTACGGATGGTGAGAATTCATTTCAGGGGTTTTTATTTTTTTTTTATTTTTTACTAGTAATGGCGGCGATCTGCGATTTTTAGCGGTACTGGGATATTGCAGCGGACATGCCGGACATTTTTGACACTTTTTTGGGACCAATAACATTTAGACAGTGATCAGAAATTTAAATGTCCACTGATTACTGTATAAATGTCATTGGCAGTGAAGGGATTAACCTGCAGGGGGAGATCTAGGGGTTAACTATGTTCCCTGGGTGTGTTCTAACTGTGGGGGGGTTGGGCTACCATGGGCATGAGAGATCTAACTGATCCCAGTGACAGGGATCAGTAGATCTCCCATGCCCCCACTAACAGAGCGGGGAACTGCCGTGTTTACATCGGTGGTTCCCCGCTCTTTGCCTGTGGCCGCTCATCGCGGCTCGCCGGCGGACATCGGGTCCGCCCGAGCCGCGGGCACACTCCTCAGGAGTGCGGCGGGTGCATGCGCACGCCCCCTAGCGGCCATTTGCAGATCGCTGTCTTTTTACGGCGATTCGCGGCCAGCGTCCACACTGCCGCTGTAAATAGACGGTAGGCAGTGTGGAACTGGTTAATACCCCTGTGCCTGGGTTACCTAAATACTCGCAACAATTGATATTCTTTATTTTGCTAGGAGTTAAAATAACTCTTGCCACATTTTGGAAACAATCTACGGTGTCCCTGGCACAGGCTAAGAAAAAGGTCACCTGGATTATGCTAAATGAGAATATTGGTAGTATCTTGCAGGACACTGTTGAACAATTTGAACAGACTTGGGAGCCATGGGCCACATATATGCATATCTCCCTGGTACATTAATTTAGCACAGCTCTCTGGATTTTTGGACTAATCTATACTCCCTGACCCTGGCTTGGACCACTCTTCTCTGTTCTGTCCTCTTTCTTTTTCCATTCTTTATTTTCTTTCACACTCTTTCTCTAATGCATGTTTGGTTTCCGAAGAGTTTATATCAGCACCCCACATCTTTGGCACCCTGATTTTGGGGCAGTCTCCATTGGATATGTTCCCCTCGGCCAGTTGTATTGGGTGATGACTTTCTGGCCTTTATCTAGGGGCTTGATACCTTTACTGTTTTGGAATTGACACTGTGGGTTTCAATATCTTATGTTTCGTAAATGCTTTCTTTATTTGTTCCGCTGATGGCGGTTCTTTTGTATTGTCTATTTGAAAACTGTCAATAAATATTTTGAAAGTAAAATCATGTTAAAATCTTAGCCCCAAAGAACCTGTTCTAATGTATGTACCCCATCCACAGAAAATGATGCCAGACATATCAAGTCCTATAGTTTCCCAGTATATATAACAGTGGAATAAAAAAATATATCATTGCTTATCCTGCACTACTGATGTTTATATATGCAGTGGTAATAAACACAACATTAACAATTCTTATATGTAGGATCCATACACAATAATGTAGTAGATATAATAAGACCCCAACTGTAAGTGTGCCACCACTGTGAGGTACACAATTGCATGGAAATGCACAAACGCTGCTATGGCAAAGTGTGCAGTGGAATACAACATAATGTTGGTCATGAATGCAATCATCCTCTCTGATGTAAAATTATAGGGATATTTAATGGATGTTCCGGATTCACTATAATCCCATTTGTTTAAAAGCTCAAGTTAATGTATACGGTGTTCTCTTGATTGAAGGCTGGATGGAAACATATATTCTGACTGCTGATATGTTCGTCACGTAAATCCACGATGGAAAGGTTCAGCCAGAGATTACCTCTCTGTAACTGAAAGGAGCTAACAAATAGCACTTACAATACATTGTGTATTAGTAGCGTGACTAAATGTAAATTTATTAAGCATGTGTCAATCGAGCTATTACTTCACAGTAGCAATTAGTCTCCAGCTTAGGAAGTAGTGTGACAGCCTGACTGCATAAAAACGAAACAGCATTCATTTCTTGCAAATTAAAAATAAAAATGAGGTGTACAGTTAACATTATGACATCATATTCATATCATATGACATCATATTCCATAATGATCAAAAAGAATAATCACATGCAATATGATTTGTTGAATCATGGTCTTATTATACAGGATTTATATAGCGCCAACAGTTTGCGCAGCGCTTTACAATATAAAGAGAAACAATACAGCAACAATACAATTCAAAACAAGAGGGCTAGAGGGACCCGGCTCCTACGAGCTTACAATCTAAGATCTTATATATATATTTCTCACAGTGTGGTATATCATGCCATCTTACAGTTGTATGTATGACAGTGTTGCCATCTCGGGACATACATATTGTTCATGTATTTGTAGCCAGGTGCTTGGCTAAGAATGGAGACTGATTGAAACACTGGCTGCAGCTGCTCCTTTTAGCTGTTGCCCTGCGGTGCTGAACTGGCTAAAAGCTACGGTATCTCACAAAAGTGAGTGCACCCCTCATATTTTTGTAAATATTTTATTATATCTTTTCATGTTACAACAATGAAGCAATTACACTTTGCTACAATGTAAAGTAATGAGTGTACAGCTTGTATAAACAGCGTAAATTTGCTGTATAAATCCAGAAAATTGTGAAGTAATCAACTGAATATAGCAGCGATAAACCGCTTTGACACTAAAGACAAAACACAATTTGCAACTCGCAGCGCGGCCATGCGGCACGCTGCGGCTGGATCCTGTGATCATAATGAGCAGCTGAGCAGAGATCGGGATACGGGCGCAGTGACTGGCCCTCCCGATCATGTGACGGCTGTGTCCAATCACAGCCATCACATTGTAAACAGAGATAAATGTCTCTGTGACAGTTCTCCCCCCGCCGAGCTCAGTGAAAGCTCAGTGCGGGGGGGGGGGGAGGGGGGGAGCTGCAGCTATGTGACAGCTCTCTACGTGATGAGGATTTCATGCAGAAATCTGTCACAGATCGCCCCCCACACAGTGCACCAAGCACACTGATACCCCTGTCCCCATACATATAAATGTCCCCATAAAACAGCCCCCAAAACTTCTGTATGACCCCCATCACATCTGTCACCATACACAAAACATCTGTCACAGTCCCCAAAACATCTGTATGTCCCTGTCACACCTGTCACAGTCCCCGTCACATCTGTCTGTCACCGTCACATCTGTCACCATACACAAAAAATCTGTATGCCCCTGTCACATCTGTCACAGTCCCCAAAACATCTGTCTGTCTGCCAACACCAAATAAACTCCAATTTGGGTTATTTTTACCGAAGAAATGTAGCAGTATCATTTTTGGTCAAAATGTATGAAGAGAAAGTACTTATTTGCAAAATTTTATAACAGAAACGAAGAAAAATGCATTGTTTTTGAAAATTTTCAGTCTTTTTTTAATTTATAGCGCAAAAAATAAAAAACCCAGGGGTGATTAAATACAACCAAAAGAAAGCTCTATTTGTGTGAAAAAAATGATAAAAATGTCATATGGGTACAGTGTCGCATGTCCGCGCAATTATCATTCAAACTGCAACAGCGCTGAAAGCTGAAAATTGGTCTGGGAAGGAAGGGGGTTTAAGTGCCCAGTATTGAAGTGGTTAATCATGAATTTGAAATCATATAAATAAAGTCCAAAAGAAGTTCAAGTGCTTGCTGAGTCTTCAAAATCAGAAGTCCACTAGCACACCATTTGTGAAGGGAAGGGTTTCCCCCTATATGGAGAGACTCACCAGAAGTTAGATTGAAACAGAGCCCAATACACGTAACAATGCTTCCAGATTTTTATGGTCAAAGATGGAATCGTCAATCCCACACCAGCATATCATCTCCAACATCCAGGATCAGCATATAACCTTCAATAAATGGAGCTAAAATAGTGCATTACCTTTTGCAAAACTTTTTATTAAAAATACACTGCAAACAATGCCCCCCTGTGGGGTGCGCACTCACATTAAAAACAAGGTAATCAGCGTGAATTGAATAGATGACAACCGGAGATAAACCCCTCTCACCGCCCGTCTTATCACTCGATCGGCGGTGCTGCCGGGTGAGGTCCACTCCAATCGTCCTTACTGTCAGAGATGCCGTCTGGTCACGTCCTGACGCGTTTCGTCATTACTTTGTCTGAGGGCGTGACCAAACAACAGGGCACATCTCTCTTATACAGATGCAACCTTCTGGGATTAACCCTTTTCGTTCCATTGAAATATAATCAAAATTTGATAACCATGAAGGTTATTACGAGCCTACAACTGATGCATTCCATATAGCATTTGATATGCAGGTCACGAACAGACGGGCAGGATCCATAATCTATCATCCCGCTTTTATCGGTCCGATCGCCGGATTATGGTCGTAACAGATGTGGGCTCATAAAGTGAATCAAATCAACAAATCCCCATTAATGACCATTAACCTCCTCCGATCGGATCGTGACCAGCAGGCATACATACAATAAATTTTCCGTGGCTCACTTCAGGTAAAAACCGACAAAATTTAAACATAATGAAAAACTCAATATAGTGATAACCCAAAACATCAATAATCATTTTAAACTATATAGAATGACCATTGACGGAATTATAAAATATTTAAACATTTTTTTAATTAGATCAGACCCCAATTGCAGTAAAAAACTGCTAATTAAAAACCGGTCACGATCGGACAGGCGGGACCAATAATCATTAATCTAGACAAATCAGTCCCGTCGCCAGGGTATGGTCATAACATGTATGGGCTCATAATGTGAGTCCAATCTCCAATTCCCCTGTAATGACCATAATCTTAAACTATCAAATCATAACAAGTATGGGTACATATAATAATAAATATGCCATAAAAACATGACAGATACATATTAAAAAACCTGATACAGTGACCCCCAATCGATGATATTAATTTCAAACTTTGCACAATGGTCACCAATAAGGTTTTAGAAAATTAAAGCGAGCACCCAATTGTAAAATTTTATACATTTCAAATATTTTAAACAGACACAATATAAATCTAAAATAGCAATGATTTATATAAAAAAGAACATGTAAAAAATTATAAAGCACATATAACATATCTGACCCTCCCTCAAGTGTATTAATAACTCAGGGGTCAGCCACTTCATACTTATCTATCGAAAAAAACAATAAATGATCGATAGAAAATCACTACCCACATAAAATGAAAATACGAAAAATTATTATAGAGGCCCATTAATTAAAAACAAAGTGAGGCTATCAAATGATACAACCTTAAGAATTGCTAATAAAAGCATTCACATCTAGCTCCACATTCATACCCCTAGGTTCAAGACTGTTGGCCAGGTAGATCCATTTTGTTTCACATTTTGAAATTTTTCTAACCTTATTCACTCGCCTCCAATTTGGGGCCAATTTTTCTATGCCCCAAAACTTTAATCCGGAGGGGTCCCTATTGTGTTTAGTACGAAAATGTAGAGAAACACTATGTTCTTTAAACCTGCCTTAACCACTTAACAACCGCCCTATAGACAAAAGACGTCTACAGGGCGGTTGCTTAATTCTGGGAGGACGTCTATTGACGTCCTCCAAGAATCGCGCTTCCCGCGCGCCCCCTGGGGCGTGCACATGGGAACATCCATGACCGTCGGGTCCGGGAGACCCGACTGATCACGGATCGTGGTGAATGGCCGCTGTGAGCCGCTTCTTTCCACATTTTCCAAAAACTTGTGGAAAAAATGACATGTTCAAAAGACTCACTATGCCTCCTAGAGTATACGTTGAGGTTTAGCTTTCCAAAATGGGGTCATTTTTTGGGCATTTCCATTGGCCTGGTGCTCCAGGACCTTCAAAAGTGCAAGAGGTAGTCAAGAAATGATATGTGTAATTTATGCTCCTAGAACGCCTGACGTTGCTCCCTGCATGTTGGGTCTCTGTATGTGGCCAGGCTGTGTAAAAGTGTCACACATGTGGTATCGCCATACTCGGGAGGAGTACTAGAATGTATTTTGTGGTGTAATTTGTGGTATGCATATGCTGGGTGTGAGAAATAACCTGTTAACATATGACAATTTTGGGGAAAAAATAATTCATTTTGCAAAGAATTGTGGGAAAAAATTACAACTTCAAAAAATTCACCATGCCTCTTACTAAATACCTTGGAATGTCTACTTTCCAAAAAGGGGTCATTTGGGGGGTATTTGTACTTTCCTGGCTTGTTAGGGTCTCAGGAAATGAGATAGGCCGTCAGTAAATCAAGTGTGATCAATATTCAGTGATTGGCACCATAGCTTGTAGACTCTATAAATTTCACAAAGACCAAATAATATACAGTAATTTGTTTTTTTTTTTTTTACCAAAGATAGGTAGCAGTATACATTTTGGCCAAAATTTATGAAGAAAAATTACTAATTTGCAAAATTTTATAACAGAAACGAAGAAAAATTAATTTTTTTACAAAATTTGTGAAAAAAAGGACGCAAATTTCATATGGGTACAATGTTGCATGACAGAGTAATTGTCATTTAAAGTGTGGGAGCGCTGAAAGCTGAAAATTGGTCTGGTTGTTAAGGGGGTTTAAGTGCCCAGTGGTCAAGTGGTTAATATTACTAATATGTTCAGAAATCCTTTTACTCAGTGTTCTTTTGGTGCATCCTATATACAGTAAGTTGCAGGGACACTGTAGGGCATACACAACATATGTAGAACCACACGTAATAACATCCTTAATCTGAAAAATCCTCTCATTCCCAGAGGATGAGATCTGTGTGAAATTTCTTAAATGTGTATGTACCTGTCTGCAGGCTATGCACCTGCGACATGCAAAGAAACCGTTTCTGTTCCAGAACATTTGAGGTCTAAGAGGAGGGTCTATAATTTTCTTGACAATTTTATCAGCAAAGGAAGGAGCCTTTCTATATACGAACACTGGCTGAGGGGGAATTTCTTTTTTCAAGTGTTTATCCAAACCCAGTATGTCCAAATGCTTCTTGATAATGGACTCCACTTCCCGATATTGGGCATGGAAATCACTGAAAAACCCCCATGTAAATTTGTCATTCGAATTCTTCACCGTGGTCGTTAGACAGCGATCCCTAGGAAACGCCTCAACTTCCTTCACCGTCTCTTCTAATGTTGTCAATTTATAACCTTT
>BLSH010479873.1:663407-684112 GCA_018402905.1 Glandirana rugosa
GGCCCAGAGGTAACTAAAGTTACTCCAAGCCCAGGCCCTGTTTCAATAGAGTTGAGCGAACTTCTAGAAGTCCGGGTTCTGCTGGTTCGGCAGAACTTCGGGACAAAGTCCGGGTTCGGGTCCGGACAGAACCCGAACTTTGTCCCGGACCCGAACCTCATTGAAATCAATGGAGACCCGGACTTTTGGGTACAAAAAGTGTTGTAAAATAGTCCTGGAAGGTCCTAGAGGTCTGCAAAAGGAAGGAAATGTGGGTAAGGGTGGGGCAAGTGACCTACAAAGAAATGGGGACAGGGAAATAACTTTAAATATTTAAAAAAAAATAAAAACATAAAAAATGCAAGTGATACACACATTTTAAAAAGAAGTGTGAATAAAAGATGTGGAATGATTGACGGTTTGATTTAAAGTGACACACACACTTGAAAAAATTGTGCAGAAGAGATGTGCAATGTTTGACGGTTTCATTTAAAGTGATACACACATTTTAAAAAGAAATGTGAATAAAAGATGTGCAATGATGGACGGTTTGATTTAAAGTGATACACACATTTTGCAGAACAGTGATATGGGTACTCCGGGCTTATTTATACTTTTTGGACACAGTTTGAAGATGATTTTAGAACAGTTCTATGGCCTCTAATGTTAATTAATACTTTTCAGACCCATTTTGAAGATGATCTCCATTTTTGCATTTTTATGTTTTTATTTTTTTAAAAATATTTAAAGTTATTTCCCTGTCCCCATTTCTTTGTAGGGCACTTGTCCCACCCTTACCCACATTTTCCTTCCTTTTGTAGACCTCTAGGACCTTCCTGGGCTTTTTTACAGCATTTATAAGATTTTTCATTAAAATTACCAGAACACCGGACCCGAACCCGGACTTTTTTTGAAAAGTCCGGGTCCAGGTCCAGGTCCGGGTCCCGGACACCCCAAAGTTCGGTACGGACCCGAACTTTACAGTCCGGGTTCGCTCAACTCTAGTCCCTAGCCTTATTATGAACGAGACACCTTAACCATATTTACCTCTCAGTTGGTCTATTGAGGTACGTTATTGATTTACTTGTATATTGTGTTATTGCCATTGCTGTTCCATTTTATGCTTGCTTTGTTGCCAACCATACTGGGTGACAATATATTACGTTTGCCTTTACTACCTGGCTTGGTGTCTATTTTCTTTGATATAGCACTGCTATTGAGTACTACATATTACTTTTAGTGAATACCTGTGATATTGTATGTTTGTACACTCATCCTAGTGTGTCAAAGGGGCTGGGAAGGTTGAGGCAAAGAAGTTTCCAAAAGATTTACACCTCCATTATACATATATAATGAAGGTAGCATTTCTAAGGCCCCTTTCACACTGGAGCGTTATTACAGCGGTAAAGCGCTAAAATTACCGCTGTAATAACGCTCTAAATATTATTTTTATGCATCTCTATGGATGCTTTCTCACTGAGGCGTTGCGCTAGCGCAGCGCTTCAGAAAATCATGCAAGCATGATTTTTCAGGAATGTGGGGAGCGGTGTATTCACCGCTCCTCCACCGCTCCTGCCATTCAATTCAATGGGCAGCGCTCCCGTAGCGGCTGTACACCGCTCCGGGAGCGCCGAGCGCCGGCACTTTTAACCCCTGTTTAACCCGTTGTGGGGGGGTTAAAAGTGCCCCGCACCCGCCTGCATAGCGGCGCCGTAGCGCCTCTATAACAGCGGTAAATCCCCGCTCAGACTAGCGGGGATTTACCGCTACCGCCCGCCAGCCCCAGTGTGAAAGGGGCCTTATACATCTGTAGCGTACAAAATGCTTTCAACGATGTTTGAACTCGGCAATGTTCCAAAAAATCTCCGGCAAAGATATGTAAGTCACAATTGTATTATAGTGCTCCACAGTGTGCTGTGGAAGGACATGTGGAAATGTTTTCTAGCATCCCTCTGGAATCCAATGAATTAAAAGGCAGTATCTAAATCTTGCCAAACAACATCAAAACATATCAAAGCCTCATCTCAATATTCATTTATCTTCTTTAATCTCAGTGTGATGTACTGCTTCAAAAGCAAAACTGTTGTATACAAAAAGCAACATATTAAAAAAAAACTAAGTGCACTTACAAGATTGTTTATTTTAGTCAAGATGGTTAATCATTTAGGTCAAAAATCAAAATGACAAGTGCAGTACATATTATTAATTAAAGATACCTTTAAAAAGCTAGCTAGCTTGTAAAAATCTGCAATTTTAGCTATAAAATTATATAAAAACCCCAGAATAGAATATTATATATTTTCTAATCACAGAGGCCCTGAAGAATAGATACAGTATATGGTAGTTACCATACAGTTCATTTATTTTGCATTATATTTGCGCAACTGTTTATTAATCTATATTTTTAGAAAAAAAACACTAAAATGAATTTTATTGCACAGAAACACATTCAATGTACAAAATAAAGTATGGTATGGTGCTGAGTAAATAGATACCAAAGGAAGTGTAGAGTAGATACCAAAAATGTGAAGCCTCAAGTTTATTGAACATTTTCCATACAAAACAGAGTATAAAAACAGGAAGTACAGATAGTCACAGCCAGTGACTGATCATAGAAATACATTTTCATTAAGATGTGTGTGATCTGGCTAACTTTGACAAAGGAAAACAGTTAAAGTGATGATTCCAGTAAAGAGAGGTATAGGATAGTAGGAGTAAGTATAGGTGGGTAGGATTAAAAGAAGAAGGAAATGGAGAAAAAGAAGGGTTGGGGAGCTACTGAGAGGGGCAATCATGAAATCTAAGTCACAGAAGGTAAGTCTACCGAGTCAGAGCTGGTTTCTGAAGCGGTGAGTGCTCATGCAGTGGATTCAAATTCTCCAAGTGGAGATGTACTGATCACATTTATCATGAAATCATGAAGACAAACTAATTCCTGCATACGTTGTAAGTAGGCAATTTCAGGAACCCATTCCTTGATAGAAGGAGGGTTAATGGATCTCTGGTGTCTAGATATTAAAAATAACTATATGCACACTACTCTACTAAACCTCAAAAAACTCAATAATAAAGTCTCCTTCCACAAATGTGACTACAAAAATTCTATGTTGACAAGAGCTGCTACCACTAAAATGTGCTATCACATTACAGACAAAAAAATACAACAAGAATAGCGAAGCGCTCAAATAGCACCTCAGGCCCAGCCTGCGTGATGACATCACTGCTCAGCCCAGACAGTTTCATTATTTTTTTAATTCACTGGAGATCTTTTTTCATAATAGATATACATCTGTCATGTTACCCCGCTCTTTCCAAACCCATCTGCAGGGAAACACCAATGGGAGGTGCTTCTAGTCCTCTGATACAAAAGCCGCTGCTGACTGATATCTAGCAGCAGCCTTACGTCAAGCTGTCACATGACAACTGTATATCAATTATTAATTAAAAAAGATCAACAGAGGATGAAAAAAAAAAAAACAGTCTGGGCGGAGCAGTGATGCTATAAAAGATTGACCCTGGAAGTATGAAGAGAAAGGCAATTTCAGGTTTTCCCTTAATAGATAGCCACCTGTTCATATATTTGAAGAACATGCACCCAGTAAGGTGAGATCAAGGGGCCAGACCACCATGTGTGCAGCATGGTGCCTCTCTTCATCAAACATCACCAACAACAATCCTCTACTGAGGGGAATATTTTATGTAAAAGAAGTGGACATTTATACCAGTGCTGATTTTTTTTCCTAAATTCTAGTTGCAATACTGAGTTTGTCAGCAGGAATGCTTTTTGGAGGTCCTCATTGCAAAACATTCAGTTCCCTTTCCCATGCCATAATATAGTATACTAAGCATAAGGATACAAAGCTTAAATCAACACAGTATGTCCAACCTACTCATACCAATATGGTACTATCACTAGAGCTTAAAAGCATGCACAGAAAAAAAAAATTTCCCTAAAGGAGGAAAATACCAGTAGGCTACACACAAGTGTCTGTTATAGCAGTCCACACTCTCTGTCACTTGTGTGTAGCCTACTGGTATTTTTCTCCTTTAGGGAAAATTTTTTTTCAGAATATAGTATGGACGGGAAGAATGATCTTGGGATAGTATAATTGTATAAAGTCAAGAGATGAGATGGGTAGGGATCTGGGACTGTAGGCAGAGAGCCTTGAATTGTGTTGGGTCTCTATGTATAGCTCATAATCTGCATAGATGGAGAATATAGTCCTTCAGTTTAAGGTAATATAGCCAGTGCCCTGCATGGGAAGGCTGTTCTGCTGTTAAGGTGGAGAGGGGTTGTAGTTGGTCCACTCATAGAGCCTGAATGATGGGGGAGAGGCTCCCTCATGGCCATTTTAAAATAGAGTTGTTGTGAGACTTAGGGAGAATGCTGGATCACAGGATATGTGATTGTGTATTGCATCCCACACTCATTAAAAGGGAGGTATGCAAATTGGAGGGGAGGCGGGGGGAGGGTGATCTTTCGGGAGGAGCCATGTTAGAGAAAATAAAAGAAGAGGTCAGGGCAGATTTTAGGTGTGGAGAACCTAGCCTCCCCCCCTCCTTTTGTTTGCCACAAACTAAGATGTCAAAATTGGAGATTTAAATGCTTTCACAGCTCATCAGTTTAGAGTTGACTGTAAATGAAGGACCCAGAAATATTGCTCTCACTATGAGGTTCATGGTGTTAAATCAGATTAGGAAGTCTTTAAACAAGACCTTTCAGGTGAGACAGTAAGTCCAGATTGGTAAGAATAGGTGCAATTTATTCAATACACTGGAGTGGAGAGACACAAAACAGAGATCCAGCTCAAATGAGCAGAGCAAAGACAGGAAGTATCTCTGATTTACAAAACATCAAGCTAAACAATATATAGTTATGAATATGCATGAGATGTGGGTTTGTTTTAGTGTATTCTAGGTGTGATCATAAAACTTAGTCCAATCAGTTCTAGCTTAAACTGGTTTTTGATAAGAAGTCCATTCTTGAAGCCAAAAGGGAGTGAACTGTTGCTTCTTTATCTCAGTAGTGAAGGTCATCTTAGTCTGGAAATTCTGTGTCCAAAAGAAACAAGCAAGCGCATTACAAATTCTTAAAGTGACAGTCTATATATATATATATATATATATATATATATATATTGCGGGAGATTAGCTCGGGGGGATCACTTCTCAGGGGAAAAGATTCAGCATGGATGTCAGTTTCTTTAAAGTCTGGAGGCTTGCTAGGTTTATTTTTACAGGTTTGCAAGATCAAAACACAAACAGAAACGAAAAACAAAACTTTGCTGTCTGGAGCTACACTAAACAAAGAGATTCCTCTCTATTCAGTGTGGGGCTGTCCCCGACACCCACAAAACATAAGCACACTGCAAACCTGGTTTTAGAGTCCAAATTAGCTCACAGAGCTCTCACAGCTTTCTCCCTCTGAGATCCAGGATCAACTCAAGTGAGATTTCTTCCTGATCATTAAATGCAGATAGAGAGGGGTTTGAGTGGACCAGAAAGTCTGGGCCGGAACCAGCTCTGCCACGGTGGCTGGCAAAATCTGGGGTCGGACCCCCGCTTGTCTCCTCAAAATGACTGCATACGAGGCGACAAGTATCACCCGTCCATTGACGTGCCTCCCATAATGTCACATATCCCCCCCTCTACTCAAGCCCCTGGGGCGGAGCAACTGTCCCAACCATGCAGTGTGCCCGGGAAAGGCCATCGGCATTATTTTGGAGCCTTCCAGCCCGGTGTTCCACTGAGAACTTAAAAGGCTGTAGGGCCAGGAACCACCTAGTCTCCTGGCTATTTTTCTCCCAGTTTTTACACATCCACTTAAGGGGGGCATGGTTGGTGTCTAGCCTGAATGACCTTCCCAGCAGGTAGTATTTTAGGGCCTCTAAGGCCCACTTTATGAACAGGAACTTCTTCTCCACAATGGCATAGTTCTTTTCATATCTATTACGCTTCCTACTTAAGTAGACGACCAGGTGCTCCTCACCGTCTCTGATCTGGGACAGAACAGCACCTAGTCCCACCTCAGAGGCATCGGTTTGAATGACAAACTCCTTTGTGAAGTCCGGAGTCACGAGCACTGGCTGTACACAAAGGCCTTGCTTCAATTTCTGGAAGGCCTTTTCAGCTTTGGGATTCCATTTAACCATTCCTGACACTCTACCCTTTGTAAAATCGGTCAGAGGGACAACAATGGTGGCAAAGTCGGGCATAAAGCGTCTGTAATACCCTGTAATCCCCAGGAAGGCCCAAACCTGTTTCTTGTTCACCGGTTGGGGCCACTTTTGAATGGCCTCGATCTTATTGGTTTGGGGCTTAATCAGAGCTTGACCAATCACATACCCAAGGTATTTGGCCTCCTCGAGACCTATGGCACACTTCTCGAGACCTATGGCACACTTGGCTGTTAAACCTGCAACCCTCAGTGAATCTACCACTGCCTGCACCCAGGGCAGATGTGATTCCCAATCTGGGCTGTGGATGGTGACATCATCCAGATAGGCTGCTGCATAGGGCCAATGTGACCTCAAAGTCTTGTCCATCATCCTCTGAAAGGATGCAGGGGCCCCATGCAGACCAAATGGTGTTCGTTTGTATTGGAAGGACCCCTTTGGGGGTAGAGAAAGCCCTATTTGCCTTTACTGACTCTGTCAGGGGGATCTGCCAGTATCCCTTAGTTAGGTCTAGGGTTGTTATGTACCGAGCCCCTCCCAACCTATCCACAAGTTTGACAACCCGCGGCATCGGGTATGCGTCAAACTTAGACACTTCATTCAGGTTCCTAAAATCATTATAGAACCGGATAGTACCATCGGGCTTTGGGGCCAGTACTATAGGGCTCGACCAGGCGCTGGGGGACTCCTCTATCACGTCTAACTCCAACATGGTTTTCATTTCTCTCGCCACCGCCTCTCGTCTAGCCTCAGGTATTCGGTAGGGTTTTACATTTACACGGACCCCGGGTTCCGTGATTATGTCATGTTGTAGCATAGTGGTTAGTCTGGGTAGGGAAGAGAGAAAGTCTCTATTTTTACTGATAAATTCCTTAAAGTCATTTTGTTGCGTCAGTGACAAGGACTCAGTTATGGGGACATCTAGAGTTAGGGGTAACCTGTCCTTTTGGGGTGTGGGCACTGCCAATAAAGTCTCCCTGTCCTTCCACAATTTTAGGAGATTACCATGGTAAATCTGCTCCGCTTTTGTTAGAAAAAGACTGTGCTAAGGGTTAATGGCAGTTGAGTGTGGATTCCTCTAATTCATGAAGCAGCAGCAGCTCTATTTAAACTTCCTGCTTCCTGTAGCAAAATGCTGTCTGATCTACAGCATGTTAGTGAGTTCCTGTGACCTGTCTTTCCAGTCTTCCTGCATCTGTGACCCGGCTTGCCTGACCTCTGATTGAACCCTGCCTGTACCGACCCTCTGCCTGCCTACGACCACGTCTCTGCCTACACCTCTTGTACCTCAGCTGCCCGCACGTTGCCGACCCTGCCTGTACCCGACTATCCGCTTGCCTGAACCACTTGTACCGCACCGCCAGCCCATTGCCGACCCAGCCTGAACCACCACCCTTCTACCTGCACGAGTTCCAGTGGACCTTCACCTGCCATCTGTAACAAAGTCCAGCCCTCGTGCCCCCCTGTGCTCCAGAGCTCCCTGTCTTCACTATCAGGGGCTCTGGAACCAGGGCCGCAAGTGAGGTTGCCCCCGCATAAGCCAGACTCAACCACCAGGTACGTGACAGTATCAGACAGCCACGTTTGAGTCTGCGCGGGGCCCTCTATCATGGAGGAAGTGTGTGTCCATCTTACTGGCCTGTCTCAAGCAGTCAGGGGCCTCCAGGATGAATATGTCCGCCTGGAAAGACAAGTTCAGGATCTGGCATCAACATTAGCCGATCCCGACCCGGCCTCATCCCATATCTCAGTGACTTTTCGTATGGAACCCAGAGTGCCCGTGCCCGAGCGGTTTACGGGGGACCGCCAGAGCTTCCGGGCATTTCGGACTTCCTGTGAGCTATACTTTTCCCTGCAACCCCGCACCTTCTCTCTGGAGTCAGCCAAAGTGGGCTTCGTGATTTCGCTCCTCCGAGATGGGCCCCAGGCCTGGGCTCACCGGTTATTAGAGCAGAAAGACCCGGAGACCTCAACCCTGGAGCGCTTCTTCCGTGCCATGTCTCAGTTATATGACGACCCTCATCTGGCCGCAACAGCAGAGACCGTGCTTCACACGCTCCAGCAGGGCCACCGTACAGCAGAGGAGTATGTCTCCGAGTTTCGGCGATGGAGCGCCGATACAGCTTGGAACGGCCCGGCCCTCTGTTACCAGTTCAGGCTGGGGCTCTCGGAGCCACTCAAGGATGAGTTGGCCCGCGTCGGGGTTCCTCATACCCTGGAAGCGCTAGTCAATTTGGCCATCCAGATTGACCGCCGCCTGCGGGAACACAGAGCGGAGAGGGCTGCTGCGCTCCTGTGGCACTCTCAGTGGACACCCAGTCCTCCCACGACCTCCTCCTCCTCTCCACATGGACACTTGGAACCACGGCAGCATGGGCGTCCCCGCCTCTCCCTGTCATCTGAAGAGCAACTGAGGCGCATGACTTTCGGTCTGTGCTTGTACTGCGGGGAATCCGGACATCGGATCCGGGACTGCCCGGCCAAGGACCTTTCCTCAGTCGCAGGGAACGTGCTGTCTCTACCCGACACCAAGTCCCACCTTGTCCTCTCCTTGTCCCTCCAGCTGCCCGGCGGAAGTGTGCAGGTCCCAGCCATCCTGGATACTGGGGCCTGCAGTTGCTTTGTGGATCACGCTTTTGCCATCCAGCATCGCATTCCGCTCTGAACCAAGGACCACCCAGTGGTCATCCGGTTGGCCAATGGGTCGACTATCAGATCTGGTGCAGTGACCCAGGAAACGCTTCCTCTTTCTGCCAGCACAAGTGGGGGTCATGCGGAATTCTTACTGCTGGATGTTATCTCGTCCCCACTGTTCCCGGTTATCCTTGGCCTCCCCTGGTTCCGGGCCCACTGCCCTCTGATCAATTGGAACACCGGGGAGGTGCAGTTCCAGTCACCATACTGCCTCAGCCACTGCCTGCCGCAGTCTCCACCAGACCCCCCAGCACTCCTTAGTATGGACTCAGACCCTGATCTGGAAAACCGCTCCATGGTTCCTGAAGTCTACCACGACTACTTAGATGTTTTTAGTAAGAAGGGGGCCGATACCCTACCCCCGCACAGGTCATATGACTGCCCAATCGACCTGCTGCCGGGGGCAGAAGTTCAGTTCGGCCGGATTTTTCCCTTGTCTGAAGTGGAATTAGTGGCTCTCAAAGTTGACCTGGATGAAAACTTGGGTAAAGGCTTCATCCGGCCTTCCACGTCACCCGCAGGAGCGGGGATATTCTTCGTAGAGAAAAAGGACCATTCACTCCGGCCTTGTATCGACTACCGGGACCTCAACAAGGTCACTATAAAGAACCGGTACCCTTTACCCCTAGTTCCAGAACTCTTTCAGAGGCTTGGTTCAGCTAAAGTGTTCACCAAGCTAGATCTCCGTGGAGCCTACAATTTGATACGAATACGGGAGGGGGACGAGTGGAAGACGGCCTTTCGTACTCGCTTCGGCCATTTCGTGTACTTGGTCATGCCATTTGGGCTCTGCAACGCCCCAGCAACTTTTCAACATCTGATTAATGATGTCTTCAGGGACTACCTAGACATGTTTGTGGTTGTTTACCTCGACGACATCCTCGTCTTCTCCCCCTCCCTAGAGGAACACCGCAGGCATGTATAGAGTGTTCTAGGCCGCTTACGTGAACACGGGCTATATGCTAAGGCAGAGAAGTGCGCCTTCGAATGTGCGGACATTTCCTTCTTAGGCTTCCACATTTCTGCGAAAGGCACCACCATGGATCCGCAAAAAGTTGCTTCCATCATCGATTGGCCAGCGCCAGTTGACAAGAAAGGGGTACAGCGCTTCGTAGGATTTGCCAATTTTTATAGGAAGTTTATTCGGGGATTTTCCACGGTCATTGCTCCTATAACACAGCTTACGAAGCAGAATGCTCGCTTTACCTGGTCCACGGAAGCACAGGAAGCCTTCCAGCATTTGAAGATGCTATTTACCTCTGCTCCTGTTCTTAAGCATCCCGATCCGGCACTACCTTATATCCTAGAGGTGGACGCTTCAGAGACCGCAGTCGGGGCGGTCCTATCCCAGAGACAGGGTCCAAAGGCTCTACTCCACCCCATCGCCTTCTTCTCTCGGAAGCTTACCCCGCCCGAGAGAAACTATGACGTTGGGGACAGAGAATCGCTCGCTATCAAGACCGCCTTGGAGGAATGGCGGTATCTTCTTGAAGGAGCAGCACACCCCATTCTGGTCTTTACCGACCACAGAAATTTGGAGTACCTGCGGACGGCTAAGAGGCTTAGACCTCGCCAGGCCCGGTGGGCCTTGTTTTTCTCCCGCTTCCAGCTCCACATAACCTATAGGCCTGGGTCCAAAAATGTGAAGCCGGACGCGCTGTCCCGAATGTTCCTTGACCCTGTGGAAGCTTCTCCTCTGGACACCATCCTCCCAGCTCACAGCTTCTTACTGGTCCAGGAGGGCCTCTTAACGCAAATCAGGCGGGCGCTGGCTGGTTCCTCTTTGCCGAGAGATCTAAATTTGTCTATTAAGGATGGGCTGTGGTGGTCGGGTACCCGGATCTTCGTACCTGAGGAGTTCCGCCTCGATACCCTAGAACTTTGTCATGACAGCAAGCTGGCGGGACATTTTGGAAGTCAAAAGACCATGGAGTTGCTAGGACGCACCTTCTGGTGGCCCCGTATGAACGAGGACTGTAAAGGGTATGTAGGTGCATGCCCTGTCTGTGCCCGAAACAAAACTGAGAGAACCAAGGCCTGGGGGCTGCTGAACCCATTGCCTATCCCAGACCGTCCTTGGCCACATATCTCCATGGACTTCATTGTTGAGCTGCCTCCATCTGCGGGATTCAACACCATTTTTGTAGTGGTAGACCGTCTTACCAAGATGGCACACTTCATTCCTATGCAAGGTACTCCCTCTGCCTTGGAGATGGCCAAGACTTTTATCAGAGAGATTGTGAGGTTACATGGTGTCCCTAACAACATAGTCTCGGATCGGGGAGTACAATTTACCTCCAGAGTGTGGAGGTCTCTGTGTTCCATCTTGGGGATAGGTCTGGCTTTTTCCTCTGCTTATCACCCCCAGTCAAACGGCCAGACAGAAAGAACCAACCAGACCCTCGAGCAGTACCTCCGCTGCTACTCCTCGTACTCCCAGGACGATTGGGTCTCCTTGTTGCCGGTAGCCGAGTTCGCCTACAACAATGCAGTCCATTCTGCAACCAAGCAATCTCCGTTTTGGGCGAATCTCGGCTACCACCCCACATTCCTGCCTAATGTTCTAACCGAGAGTCCTGTGCCTGTTGTGCAGGAGGTCGCACAATTTCTGGAAAGGAACAACCGTCTTCTGCAAGAGACTCTCGCACAAACCCAGGAGCGCAACAAGAGAACATTTGATAGAGGGAGACGAGGAGAGTTGAGCCTGCAACCGGGCGATCGGGTCTGGTTGGCCACCAGGAATCTGAGGCTGTCATGCCCGTCAAAGAAATTAGGCCCTAGATACATCGGGCCCTTGCCAGTCAAACGGAGGATCAACAACGTGGCTTACGAGCTGGACCTTCCTCCCTCACTCAAAGTGCATCCAGTATTTCACGTAAACCTGCTTAAACCAGTGACTAAGGATCCCTTCCTGGGGCGGAAAACAGGCCCACCAGAACCAGTCCTGGTGGATGGAGAGGAGGAGTTCGAGGTGGAAACTATCCTTGATTGCAGGAGGAAAGGTGGCACCATCCAATACCTGGTTAAATGGAGGGGCTATGGGCCCGAAGAGAGCTCTTGGGAGCCTGACGAGAATTTACATGCAGAGGCCCTGATCAGGACCTTCTGGAGAAGGAACCCGACCAAGAGAACCCGTTTGGGCATCCGGAGGCTGCCCCTTGGGGGGGGCAATGTTAGAAAAAGACTGTGCTAAGGGTTAATGGCAGTTGAGTGTGGATTCCTCTAATTCATGAAGCAGCAGCAGCTCTATTTAAACTTCCTGCTTCCTGTAGCAAAATGCTGTCTGATCTACAGCGTGTTAGTGAGTTCCTGTGACCTGTCTTTCCAGTCTTCCTGCATCTGTGACCCGGCTTGCCTGACCTCTGATTGAACCCTGCCTGTACCGAACCTCTGCCTGCCTATGACCATGTCTCTGCCTACACCTCTTGTACCTCAGCTGCCCGCACATTGCCGACCCTGCCTGTACCTGACTATCCGCTTGCCTGAACCACTTGTACCGCACCGCCAGCCCATTGCCGACCCAGCCTGAACCACCACCCTTCTACCTGCACGAGTTCCAGTGGACCTTCACCTGCCATCTGTAACAAAGTCCAGCCCTCGTGCCCCCCTGTGCTCCAGAGCTCCCTGTCTTCACTACCAGGGGCTCTGGAACCAGGGCCGCAAGTGAGGTTGCCCCGCATAAGCCAGACTCAACCACCAGGTACATGACAGGTTTCCTTTTCCCAGGCTGGTAAACTTTGTAGTTTACTTCCCCTACTCTCTCCCTAATCTCAAAGGGACCCTGCCACTTTGCCAGGAATTTACTTTCGACCATGGGGACCAACACCAACACTCTGTCCCCGGGGTTGAAAGTTTGGGTTTTGGCCTCCTGGGCTTGCTCCATATGCTCTCGTTCAAGGGGCAGGGCAGCTGCGATTCGATCCTGCATCAAGGAGACGTGCTCTATGACACTTCTATATGGGGTGGCCTCTCCCTCCCATGTCTTCTTTGCGACATCTAGCAGCCCACTGGGATGTCTACCATACAAGAGTTCAAAGGGGGAATACCCTCATATGGCAAACATGAGGTACAGCAGCAAAAAATCCCAATTTCGCCCATCTTTATCCACCACCTTTTTTAGCATACTCTCGAGGGTCTTGTTAAACCTTTCCACCACACCGTCAGTTTGGGGGTGGTAAACAGAGGTGCGGAGATGGGAGATTTTGTACAATTTCCAAAATTCCTTGGTCACTCTGGACATGAACGGGGTACCCTGATCCGTCAAGAATTTTTTGGGGGTCCCCACCCGACTAAACACCTGGACCAGTTCCTTGGCGATATGCTTAGAAGAGTTATTCCGCAAGGGTATGGCCTCAGGATAGCGGGTCGCATAATCCAGTATCACCAGGATGTGCTGGTGTCCCTGGGCAGACTTTACTACTGGTCCCACAAGATCCATGCCAATTCACTCGAATTGCACTTCAATTATGGGAAGTGGGACAAGGGGACTACAAAAATGGGGTGATGAGGCTGTCATTTGACACTCAAGGCATGACTCACATTATTCTTTGACATCTGCATACAACCCAGGCCAGAAGAATCTCTGGATTATTCTCTCCCTGTAGAAGGAAGTCGCTGGATGGCCGCACTCCAAATAATTAGGTCTTTATTGATAATGTTGATAAAATCCATACAGTCACAAAGGCATCATACAAATCCGGTGAAAACACACAGCTCACGCGTTTCACAGGGATGCTTAGTCATAGCCAAATGTCAAATTGTTCCCTCCCTGGTTTTCTCCATACCCATATGTCCCCCCATTACATGACAATGGGCCAGATCTAGCACTATCTGGCGGAAGGGTTTGGGAACCACTAGCAGTTCCAGTTCGACCTCTCTGTGTTTCACCACCTGATACAACAAATCATTTTTAACCACTTGCTTACTGGGCACTTAAATCCCCCTCCTGCCCAGACCAATTTTCGGCTTTCGGCGCTGTCGCATTTTGAATGACAATTGCGTGGCCGTGCGACGTTGTACCAAAGAAAATTTTATCATTTTTTCCCCACAAATAGAGCTTTCTTTTGGTGGTATTTGATCACCTCTGCAGTTTTTATTTTTTGCGCTATAAACAAACAAAGAGCGACAATTTTGAAAAACGTTTTGCTATAAAACAAATTTAAAAAAATATAAAAAAAGAAAAAATTATTCATCGGGTTTGGCCAATTTATATTTTTCTACATATTTTTGGTTAAAAAAAAAATCGCAGTTGGTGTATATTGATTGGTTTGTGCAAAATTTATCACGTCTACAAAATATGGGAATTGATTTATGGCGTTTTTATTATTTTTTTTTTTTTTACTAGTAATGGCGGCGATCTGCGATTTTTATCGGGACTACAATATTAGGGCAGACATGTCAAACATTTTTGACACTTTTTTGGGACTAATGGCATTTATACAGCGATCAGAAATTTAAATAGCCACTGATTACTGTATAAATGTCATTGGCAGTGAAGGGGTTGACACTAAGGGGGTGGTGAAAGGGTTAACAGTGTTCCCTGCATGTGTTCTAACTGTGTGGGGGCGGGGCTGGCCGGGACATAACAGATCTAGCTGATCCCAGTGACAGGGATCAGTAGATCTGTCATGCCCCCTGTCACAGAATGGAGAACTGCCGTGTTTACATCGGCGGTTCCCCGTTCTGCAGCCCTGACAGGCGATCGTGGGTCTCGAGCAGACATGAAGTCCACCCGACCCGCGGGCACACCCATGGAGCCTGTGAGTGTGTGCCAGGAGCGTGCACAGGGGACGACGTTACAATGAGCTCTCTATTATATATCTATATTTAGATATTAATGTCATATGTTCAAGTTGTAAAGCGCTGCGTAAATTGTTGGCGCTATATAAATACTGTATAATAATAATAATATGTTTAGTCATTACGATCTCTTTAGAGCCATTATGCAGTCGGAATCCCATTGTAAGTAGTTCTAAGTATTATTCTATCCTTTGGGAGAAATCATCTACATCACATTATTCTATCCTTTGGGAGAAATCATCTACATCACATTAGTCTTACTGCCTACCCCGTTACATCTTATCCAGGACTACACCAAAATGGCCGCGCCTATCGCAACTGCGCATGTGCGAACAGTCTAAGCCACTCGGCCTTACTAGCCGTTCTGACACTTGAACTAACGTAAACACGTCGGTGCGCTCAGAGTGATTATCACTGCGCAAGAGCGTACCCACATGAATGGAATGCATTAACTGTGCATGCACGCATCATCGTAACTCTGAACAGCTGAGATGACAAAATACACAGACCCCTATAAAATCCACCTCACTACACCCGCTCGGCTTGACGCTAGACGATGCCACGACGGTAGGTGGCGTAACATGTAGAGGCATAGGTATTCTACATCCTGACGTGAGATTCTGTTTTTACTTATTCTTGTATTATTATAATAAAATGTGAGTACATTTTCAAGGAGTGGCAGTATTTTTATTGACAAGTTGTTGGACATATTGCACTATGTAAGTCTCTCTTTTACATGTCTGCCTGGGAGCTGTGGAAGATTCCTGTGATTACTAACAAATCCATGTATAGGAGTTTCCCACACCTATGGGTGCTTGCATATTATCATCATGAATCAGGTTTAGTGCGGTTAGCACAGTTAATCAGCTCCTGTGTGGTTAGCACTTTTAAATGATTTCAATGAGTTACATCCATCCAGGAAACTGAAGGAATTTAAATCTCTAAATGTGATTTGACCCGAGTGGGGGTTGCTTATTGAGGTAAGCGTTCAATTCACCTGGCGGAGGGAGCAGGCTTGCACTTTACCGGTTATATTGCAAAACTCTGGGAAAGGATTGTGAAGACTTTATTCACAGAGACATCACAGTGACTGTTATTTTGATTGGCACGATTCCAATTGGACGGTTGTTTTCCATTATTATTGGATATCTTACAACTGGTCATATCAAGTCCACTTAGAATCACACATTGTTTATAGAAGAGAACTGTTAAACATTGTATGCACTTTAGCAATATAGCACTATAGTATATTGCATTGTTCACAGGCTGTATTAACCTATGTGTGATTTTCACTGTTTTATTTATTATGTGTTCATCTACTAAGTAATTCTATTATTGAACTGTTCGTCGTCTATTTTTGTACACTTTACATATGCAGACATCTATGCACTATATATTGGTAGCACATCCACTCCCTACAACCATTGATACTTGTTTTGTGCGATACACAAATAGTGAAAGCAGCAACCAGACTGTTTTCTATAGCGTCACTTAGCAGCGCATTACCACTACTTTTTCACATCTCTCGTTGAGGTCCACCAGTTGGCTTGCAGATTTGGGGTCCCCATGGCTGACCCATTTTCTCAAAGCAGCAGGGAGCACCTGCAGATAGCGGTCCATAACCACGCGCTCCACGATCTGGGGACCTGGCAAAGTCTCTGGCTGTAGCCATTTCCTGATAAGGTGAACTAGGCCGAACATCTGCGTACTGGGTAGGCTTGTTGGTGCGATAGGCCCACTGATGCAGGCAATGGGCCCAGACTGCCATGGTGACCCTCAGGCGTGCGAGTATCTCTGCCTTTAGAGTCTCATAGCCCTGGGCCTTATCTGTTTCCAGATCGAAGTAGGCTTTTTGGTTCACCAGTCAAAAATGGTGCAAGCAGTCATGCCCACTGTTCTTTTGGCCGTCCTTCACGAAGAATGACTCTTTCAAAGGTTGTGCGGTACACCTCCACGTCATCCCAGGTATCATCTTCTGCATGTGGCATGAGGCACGTACCAACCTTGGCTCCACTGTCACAGGAGGTGCGGGACCCTTTAACTCCAGCAGGGCAAATTGCCGGTTCGTCTCCTGTTGTGCTGCGATAGCCTGGTGAGTTGCCTCTTGCTGAGCTGCCTATTGTGCTGCGAAAGCCTGGTGACTCTCCTCTCGCTCCTCCCGCTTTCAGGGGAAAAGATTCAGCATGGATGTCAGTCTCTTTAAAGTCTGGCTTGCCAAGTTTATTTTTACAGGTTTGCAAGATCAAAACAGAAACAGAAAACAAAACCTTGCCGTCTGGTGCTACACTAAACAAAGAGATTCCTCTCTATACAATGTGGGGCTGTCCCCGACACCCACAAAGAAAGTCTGGGCTGGAACCAGCTCTGCCACAGTGGCCGGCAAAACCCAGGTCGGACTCCGGCTAGTTGCCTCAAAATGACCGCATGCAATGCGACAAGTATCGCCCGTCCATTGTCGTGCCTCGCATAATGTCACAGTATACATTATTAGACCCCTATAATTCTACTCAATGGTGATACATAAGTATAACATGTGTGACGCAATCGTTTTTTACATACATATGCGCACCCTATGCGCAGTATGTGTTAGCAATAAGTGGGTGACTAGTTCGGTTTATGGAGACATCAAGGGTCAACCCCTATTGTCTCCTCTGCCCTCCACAGACAGCTCTGAAGCTGAGAGTGCTGAGAGCTAAGTGCTTATACGCAGCAGAGGACTAAACCCCTGTTTTTAATGTGAACTGTTAGACAGGACAATTTGGTTTGTTGCAGGCTGGCTGGTAAATTGTAGACATGTGCGGTTTGTTTCATTCCGAATTAATATTTGGATGAATTACAGAATAAACGAAGTTTACCAAATGTTCCGAATAATGAAACGAAATTCGCCAGAATTTCCGAAATTCCCCCCGGATTTCCAAAATTCGAATTGAAATTCAAATCAAATTTTACATCGCATTCCATTCAAATTTGTACTGTAAACATACTTCTGAAATCAAAGGATTTGTCTGTTTTTAGAGTACCATTTCAAAATAATGCTGTTTTTGTTAAGTCAAAGGTGATTTAAAGGGTCATTGTAATCATTTGATGAAGGTTTTCTTTTGCTTGTTCACTTTTCTGAATTCAAATAAAAAAAAAATAACATTTTCTTTTCGACCGATTCGAAAATGTATGGATTTGACCGTTTCGAACCGAAAAAAATCTGTAAATTCGAAGAAAATTTTAAACATTCCGAATACGAATTCAGAATACAAAATAACTAGATTAACGAATCGAAATGAAACAAACAAAATTAAATATTTTTTTCATCATGCACATGTCTAGTAAGTTGAGCTAAGAATTTTTCTTTGTTGTTGTTCAACATGCATCACCTTTCCATGTGCTCCTTGCTGCTAAGGCCAGTTATAGGTTGGGGATGTTGCTGTTTGTTTGTACCATTGGTTATATGGTGAGGGGGTGCACTGGGCACCTTCACTGCCATTGTGCTATTTGCTGGGTGTCCAGTGCACCCCTGTGCCTTTAAGGAGGGGTAGGCTCCCTCCAGGCATACCTGCCCTCAATATATCCATTATTATATATGTGCTCCTACTATGGAGGCTCTCAAAATGTATAGAGTCAGGACTGCAGATAATACTGGTATGCTGTGATGTGGCCTTGTCAGCGTACACATGTATTTGCAAATGTGTGCAAACTAAACCTCTGGTTTTGAAATTAACTGTTAGACAGGACAATTTGTTTTTTTGCAGGCTGGCGGGTAAGTTGAGCTGAGATTTTTTCTTTCTTGTTGTTGTCTGGTAATTAGGGTTAACATAACTAGAGTGGTGGTGATCAGGGACACTGTAACTGTTGTGGCCATGATCAGGGACAATATGACTGGTGTGGCAATGATCATGAACCCTGGGACTGGTGTGTCAGTGATCAGGGAAACTGTAACTGATATGGCGGTAATTAGGGATATATTATGACTGGTGTAATGGTGATCAGGACCACTGAAATTGGTGTAGTGGTGATAAGGTACAATATGAGTGGTGCGACGGTGATTAGAAACACTGACAGTGGATGGCGGTGATTGGGGACACTGACTGGTATGGTGGTGATTAGGGATACTGTGAGTGGACTGCGGTGATTAGGGACACTGTGAGTGGATAAAGGGGATTAGGGACACTGGGAGTGGGTGGCAGTGATAAGAGACGCTGACTGGTGCAGCGATGATTAGGGAACCCTGAGTGGATGGGTGGTGGTGGTGATTAGTGGCACTGTGAGTGGACGCCAGTTATTAGTAACACTGGAAGTGAGTGGGGACAGTAAATGGGTGGCGGTGATTAGGGACACTGACTGGTGTGGCTGCGATTAGGGATACTGACTTGCAGCACTGATCTAGTGACATTGTGCTGCTGTGGCAGTAATTAGAGATAATGGCCGGTGGCTCTGACATACAGTGATATCAGAGCAGCCAGCTATTGTACATGATCATCGCCAGAGTGGTACAAGTCTCCATGGTGACACTGCACTTGCTCTGGCAACAGTAGATAAAAAAATTATATTTATTATTTTTTTATTATTTTTAAAACATTTATTATATTTTTTGTTTACATTCTGTCTCAGAGCAGTGCATTGTGAACATAGTGACACTGTACTACTCGGGGGGTTATTAGGAATCTTATTACAGTGATGATTACTGTAATAAGCAATCTGTAACACTATTGAAAGGTTTCATTCATGAAACCTTGCATATTATTGTAATGCTGTGATTGGTCACAGCTATCACATGGTACAGTAATATAAAAATATGGGAGACCCGTGCCTTGGTGATAGGTGGTGGTATAATTGGGCCACTGCTGTCAGTATTGTCCCCACAAATAGGTCAAGATGAATAAATGAATTAAAGACAGCGCTTGCTCCACCTAGTGTTAAAGTAATTAAACAGTGCTGAATTTTTCAGTATCTGTTACTAAACCTTACCATAAACCAACTGGTGCTAATGGGTTAATTAAATCAATAAATTAATTATATCAATAAATGGCATATAAAGTGCATACATGAATAGCTTTCTGAACAAGAGTCTTTTCTTAATAATAGATTAATCAAATGAATCAATGAAGAATTTATGGACAATTTAAAGTGCGTAAAGTGACGGTTGTGCAAAACAAAGTCTTTTTCTTTTAAGGAGGTGCTGTTGTGCTTCGTATCCCAATATTATCTGTGCATCCACCTCGCGAGGGACTGTAAATACTCCACATTCACAAGATACAGTATCTCCAAAAAGTGAGTACACCCCTCACATTTTTGTAAATATTTTATTATATCTTTTCATGTGACAACACTGAAGAGATGACACTTTGCTACAATGTAAAGTAGTGAGTGAACAGCTTGTATAACGGTGTAAATTTGCTGTCCCCTCAAAATAACTCAACACACAGCCATTAATGTCTAAGCCGCTGGCAACAAAATTGAGTACACCCCTAAGTGAAAATGTCCATATTGGGCCCAAAGTGTCAATATTTTGTGTGGCCACCATTATTTTCCAGCACTTAACCCTCTTGGGCATGGAGTTCACCAGAGCTTCACAGGTTGCTAATGAAGCCCTCTTCCACTCCTCCATGATGACATCACCGAGCTGGTGGATGTTAGAGACCTTGCGCTCCTCCACCTTCCGTTTGAGGATGTCCCACAGATGCTCAATAGGGTTAAGGTCTGGAGACATGCTTGGCCAGTCCATCACCTTTATCCTCAGCTTCTTTAGCAAGGCAGTGGTCATCTTGGAGATGTGTTTGGGGTCGTTATCATGTTGGAATATTGCCCTGTGGCTCAGTCTCTAAAGGGAGGGGATCATGCTCTGCTTCAGTATGTCACAGTACATGTTGGCATTCAGGGTTCCCTCAATGAACTGTAGCTCCCAAGTGCCAGCAGCACTCATGCAGCCCCACACCATGAAGCTCACACCACCATGCTTGACTGTAGGCAAGACACACTTGTCTTTGTACTCCTCACCTGGTTGCCACCACACACGCTTGTACAAGCTGTACATTCACTACTTTACATTGTAGCAAAGTGTAATTT
>BLSH010479873.1:686068-702536 GCA_018402905.1 Glandirana rugosa
ATCCACCTCCCATTGAGGTGAGAGCACTCCTTTTTTTTATCTTTTATTTCTTTTTTATTAACGCTGTGATTAGTATAACATTAACTTACAGTAATTTTTACTGGAAAGGAAAGTTAGACGTCGAGACATTAAAAGACTCTTACGTAACGTTATACGGATGGACCTCCGTAAGACATGTGTCTCGCACATGACTGGTGAGGGTTCTTTTTATTAAAGGACGAACACATTAACCGACTAGTCAAAAGGGTCTTCAGACGTGATTCTATGTTCAGTCTAAAGTCCGTAGGAGATGTTGTTTTTACAGTGACTTCTGGGAAAACTGATCAGCCAATTACACAAGCAGGAAATTATTTTTCTTGGGAGTGGTCAGTACACGCTCTGTGTACAGAATGCCTCCAGGTAGGCATATTGCAATGCATTCTCAGAAAATTACAGAGCTGCAGATTGAAAGGAAAGGTCATTTTTAATGACATTCAATTACAATATGATTAGTGTCGCAATTATTTTTTCTTTATTTTCTATTTTTTTTCCTCACGAGAGTGGAGTTACCCTCCACCTATAGTAAAATGATGTCCTGGGCTTTGAGTGGTGATATCTGAATGATGTCTGCAGCTGCAGGCATCATTCAGATATAGTTTTTTTCAGCCTGCGATTCCCTTCACCATAAAAGCAATCATAGTGGCTGTTCAGCTGCTTGAACATTCTTACAGGCAGCGGAAGGGGGCGTACCCCCCTCCTGTCGCCCTCTGGTGCTTCTCCAGACTCATCTGTGTGATCGGTGAGCCAGAGAAGGAATCGGCCAGTGTCAGAAGGAAGTCACAGAGTAAACCGAGGGGCAGATGGTCCCCAGAAATCTCTATGACTCTCGGAGGCCCGGGCGCGACCTTATAATGTCACGTCCAGGTCAGCAAAAGTAAACAAAGCTGGGTATCCGGCTAGAAAGCATCAGATCGTTAACTATTTTCTTTTTGATCTGATGCTTTCCAGCCTGGAGGAGAGATGTGGGGTCTTATTGACCCAACATCTCTCCATAAAGAGGACCTATCACGCAGTATTCCTATTACAAGGGATGTTTACATTCCTTTTAATAGGAATAAAATTGATCAAGATTTTTTTTTAAAGGAAAACTGTAAAAAAATAAAAATAAAATAAACAATAAAAAAGAAATTAAAGCGCCCCTGTACCCGTGTGCTCGCGCACAGAAGTGAACGCATACATAAGTTGCGTCCGCATATGTAAACGACATTCAAACTACACATGTGAGCTATCACCCCGAATGTTAGTGCGAGAGCAATTATTCTAGCATTAGGCCTCCTCTTTAACTCTAGACAGGTAACCTGTAAACTATTTTAAAGTGTTGCCTATGGAGATTTTTAAGTACCAAAGTTTGGCGCCATTCCACAAGTGTGCGCAATTCTAAAGCATGACATGTGAGGTATCTATTTACTCGGCGTAACATCATCTGTCACATTATACAAAAAATTGGGCTAACTTTACTCTTTTTTTTTTTATTCATGAAAGTGCTTTTCTTTTTTTAAAAAAATTGTGTTTGAAAAATTGCCACGCAAATACCGTATGACATAAAAAGTTGCAATTATCGCCATTTTATTCCCTAGGGTCTCTGCTAAAATATATATATATATATAACATTTGGGGGGCTCTAAGTAATTTTCTAGAAAAAAAATGATGAATTTTACATGTAGGAGAGGAGTGCTGGAATTCACATTATTGAAGTGGTTAAGTTGGCTTGTGATTTCTCACTGTCCCCAGTAGATGTCATTGCTATCACTGGTCATAGTATGAGATTTCACAAACAAAGCTGTTATATTTTCTTCAGCCAATCCAATAGGAGGTTTATGACACTGGTTGTGGGGAGTATATAAATATTTGGGACAGGCCATGTGCTTACTCTCTTGCCTCAGGCTAAGGCCTGAGGAGTTGCTGTTAGGTCTAATAGCCTGTTTGGGGCCTAAGGTGTGCTGAAGTTGTCCTGAAGCTTTCCTGCTTGGTGTTTGGAGAAGCCGTGCCAAGGAGAAGATCCAGGGAGGCCCCTTTTGAAGAGAGCCAGGAAGAAGGCTGTCTCTCAGGAGGTCCTGGTGAGTCGGTTTAAAGGTTCTGACACTGTGAAGATGGACATTAATCTGGATCTGAAGAGTGATCTGCTTAAATATCTGGGACCCCTAACCTTCACCTCCTTAACTGTTCTGCGATAAAATTGTAAAAAATATCCTTTCTCGGTCCCCCCCAATTTAGCTATGGCCTGAGCCCTGGGGGGAAATGCTAGCCCACCCCTGCCTCTGGAGATGCTATTCTGCATTTGGGGGTGTCAGAGAAGTATAGACTGATCTCTAACAAAAGTCAAATTTCATTTTCCAAAGTACGTATACAGTTAAAGTGTAGCAACCACTGTGTGACCAATGTGAATTATGTTAAAAAAAACTTAGGAATATCAAATAAAATTAAATAAAAAATAGGTTGCTGCTAGCATTGACATGCGTTTCCACACCTTAAAAAATGAAATTAAATATAATGTATAATGCTGCGCTACCTTTTACTTGATTGCAGTTAACCACAAAATAATTTAATTTGTTACATTATATGAGTGACCAACAAAGCAAGGTCTATAAAGACATGGATGAGCGAGTTTGGGGTGGAGGAACTTGACTGCACTGATTCTTGAGTCTGCATGAAAGCAGCAAAATTCCTGTTGCCTGGCTGTGTATAATGGGAAGGCTAGAAAAATCCAGTGGCTCCTACGGGGGTAGCGCTTCTTTATTGCCTCCACCTGGAGACAACCCTTCTGAGAAACTTCAACCAGTCAGGATTAATCTCTATGAAGGTTGAGGGAGTCCTGGCCTCAACCCGATAGAACGCCTTTGGGATGAATTAGAGTGAAGACTGCGAGCCAGACCTTCTCATCCAACATCAGTGCCTGACCTCACAAATGTGCTTCTGGAAGAATGGTAAAACATTCCCATAGACACACTCCTAAACCTTGTCGACAGCCTTCCCAGAAGAGTTAAAGCTGTTATAGCTGCAAAGGGTGGGCCAACCCAATATTGAACCCTACGGACTAAGACGGGGATGCCATTAAAGTTCATGTGCGTGTAAAGGCAGGATTCCAAATACTTTTGACATTATATGTATATTTCATTTCATTTTCCAAAGTGAATATTCACATAGCTTAGTGAATAAGGTGAAGCTCTGCTAAAGTTAATCATCCAATCAATTTTGAGCAAAAATCTTGGTTTTTAATTCTCCTTGCATGTGATTTTTTTTTTTTAAATTTTATTTAGCTTCACCCCATTGAGTAAGGTAAGTGAGAATTTACTTTACAAACTAAACATGCTCTACTCCTTATGTTAATCAACCCCATTAATGACTGGAACTTTTTTTTTTTAAACTTTCATTTTTATTACATTTTTAAAAAGGCAAAAAGAAAATTACAATACAAGGTATGTTCTCATACATGTTTACCAATAAGTCACATTGTGGTAGACTCTTATATTAAGTGACAAAACAGCTTAGTGTGATAGCTGTCAACTGGTCCCCGTCTACCCCGTTTGGAACTTTTTTTTTTATATTTCTTTTGTAAAGGAAAACATATTGCGCTGTTGGTGTATCACCACTAGATGGCATAACTGGAGGGTTTATATACTGTGTAGCTTCATTTATAGAGATAGTTCAGAGAACAAACAAGAATACAGCACAATGCAGCCAATGTTCAACCGCATGTGAACTTGAATTTCAGGTATATAGTCACACTACAATCATCCAACCTAGACAAAGAAATGAGGAAGGTGTAAATAAGTGAGCAATCAAACTCAGATTTTGAAGAGAAAAAACAACACCCAAAACTATAATTTTCAAGGATTGTAGCAAACTGCCTTGTTTCATTTTTATGCTCTGAAAAAGTTGATAAAATCCCCAAAGTCCCACTGTAGTAGCATTTCTCAATCAGGGTTCCTCTTAAGGTTGTTAGGGGATCCTTGAACAGTGAACAGTGGTGGAGTTATCTCCCACCTTTATTGACCACCAATTGTCCACTAACCTTCAATGCAAGGGGCACTTCTGCAATGATATTCATTTTGAGAATATTACTAAAAATAGTTTTGTAGGGTGTTGGTAACAAAATAAATTCCCTAGGTGTCAAATACACTAGATACAGCACATTACATGTTCTTTTCTTTCTCTTCTAAGTTATTGATTATGCTAATGCAACATAAACTGCAGGTATCCTCATTTTTAGCAGTGGTACCCCAAGCCCTGATAATTATTTCAAGGGTTCCTTAAGAGTAAAAAGGTTGATAAAGCTTTCTCTATAGTGGAAAATATACTATTCTGGTTACTCTATGGGGATAATACTTGTAACAAGTGGCGGCCCGCTCATTAGGGGCAGAGGCGCCGCCCCCTTAATCCATGCAGACGCATGGATTTCAATTGGGTTTTCTTCTTTTTTTTTAGAAACATGTGATTAGAGCTTGGGGCTCTAATTGGCTTCAAAAAGGGAGGGTTCTGTACCCTGAGCTCACCCACTTGTGTGACATTAGTGAATTAACATTCGCTAATGTCTTCCTGCTTCTCCTCCCGGCCAATCAGGAAGCGGGTCCTGAGACCCAATTGGCCACGGATTCTTAGGACTCCCGGCCAATCGGGTCTCAGGAACCGCTTCCTGTTCGGCCAGGAGGAGAAGCAACGGCCCAGACTCGGCTCCTCCCTCCGCAACCTCCTCCCTGCACCTCGTCGCACAAGGTAAGACCAAGGATCGCCGACATTCCCTAACCTGCACAGCCACACACACTGAATTTTCTCAGGCACACTTAGAGTCAGTGAACAGTCCAGCATTTTTGTATTTATTGAGGGGATAAAACTTGGATAGGGATTAGGGAAATCACGGGATGCTCACTTGACTTCAGAAACTTCAGGGAAAACCCTTCCTATGTACAGCTATATATACACTCCTCTTCCTCCAGCACTCACTTGCTTGCAGGAAACACAGACTCAGCTGGGACACTTTAGTAAATCTGGCAAAGAAAATAGCACTCAACCAGTTTAGCAAAAGCCCTTTACAGGCAGGGGACCTTTGGTGTGTAGAGAAAAGTCCAGTGTCCAGCTACATCCTTGTGACTACTGATCCCAGCACCACCTCTTCAGGTACTGCCAGCCTGCCAGGCTGCAGCTGCCTCTTTCACTAGCCCACTGGGCTAGGGTTGCCACATCATCCCTTTAATCCAGGACACATATGAATTGCACAGGTTCTGAGGCTAATTTAATGCAGATACGTTACCAAGTGAGTTTAATTACCACCTTAATCAGCCACATAACCTGTGTAATTAATATGTATCCTGGATTAAAGGGATGATGTGGCAACCCTACACTGGGCCACTTCCCACAGTCCTCCCTGACTGCACACTCACCAGCAACCCGGCTGTCTTCTCCCTGGACATCTCCTGGACATGCTGACTCTCTCTTGCTGCCATGACATTTGCTCCTGTGCATCCAGGACATGACTCCTCCAAGTATCGTAAGAGAATCCCTCTAGCACCCAAGCCTCAGACCCAAGGCCACCCCCCCAGACTAGGGGTCACCCTCAAGGGCCACTCACAGCCTCCCCAGCACTCCATCTCCAGCTTCCACCTGACTGCCCCTTGCTGGCATCACTCAGAGTATTTAAGAGGTGCCCACCTCCTGCCTGCCCACTTGCTGGGGATTGGCTGGGGCCCTCCTCAATATTCCAGGCAGCTCCTCCTAACCTCCCTCCCATTCTCCTAGAAGCTTCTCCAAGGTACCAGCAAGTAGGCGGAGGTGCCAGAGGTGCTGCCCGATGAGTCATCCAGCCTCCCTGAGTCACTGAGCCCTGACCCAGATTCAACACAGGCTTGGCTGCCAGCCAAGCCACATTTAACTACACTAGTAGAAACAGCCTATTTATATTAGCACCTAGCTAGTGGGTGCTACACATAAAACCCTGCTGGAGTGCTTACAATGACCAGCTTTCACTCACATGGCTTAAATCTTAAAAAATAAAACTGTTGCTGTAATCGCTTGAAAAACGTAAACTGGCATTAGGCTTTAAGTTGTTTATTGCTTACTTAAAGTGTACCTTGCAGTAAAAATGCAAGGTCAACTTAACATATTGGGACCCCCTTACCCATCCTGGTTTTCACCCTCAGCACAGGGTGAGGGTGAGATCACCATCCTTTAAAGTGGTTGTACTCAGACATGAAATATGAACAAATCATATCCCTCTATAGTGTTTACTTCTCAATCCTGAGCGCTAAATGGAATTTCAGCCCGGTTTCTTGTTCCTCTGCTATTTGCACGAGTCACTTCTGAAAAAATTTCCTGACACCACGAGAAAAAATGGTGACAGGGAAGGGACCTCCAGCAGATTGACAGCCTCACCTCTGTTTCTGTGTGTTGTGTGAAGGAGGCGTGTCCCTTCCAATCAGCTCTCAGAGCTCGCCATACTGATGTAACTACAGCTCTCCGCTCCCCTTCATTTCAGAGCTGAGAGATCCTGTGTAAATTCTGCATTTTGAATGGATGCGTGGAAAAGATGGCTATAGATAAACCGGTACAACTTACGTAGGAGGATTTGGTTAATCTCTGTGTATCACCTGAGGCCAGTCACTTCACTGTGTATATGTAAGGATTTAAAACCACTTTAAGCAAGATCCTGGTAAATTGCTTAGTGCCTGAAGTATTGTGAAAAGATACTCCAGGTACTCTTGCTATGTAAGTATATAAGGTAAGTACATTTAATAACCTTTTCTCCCCTACATTTTTTTTACATTAATACTGCTATCAGTGATGAAAAATGGACCCTAAGTGGAATGCCTTCTTAGGGTGCCTTTATCTGGACTTTCATTTACTGCAAAAAATATGTGTCCATCTAAGACTACCCTGTCCATGGGATGACAACACTGCTGTGCAATTTCACTACAAAAAGTGTTGTCATCCTGTTAAAGGAAATGGAAAAGTAATGGATCTATTGGTAGGGTCAAAAAGAAATAAAAACTGTGTTCCAGTAAGGACCAACAAATAGGTCAGTGTTAACTGCATCGTATATTTCATTTTATTATTTTGCCCATGGCTCTATTTTAAAAGAAAAGCATCACTTCGAGAAAACCCGGCATCCGTGGATCAAGTACCTTTCCGATTCCCCTTGAGATGGATATTACCAAATTTGGCCACAGAGGGTGCACTTCTTTCTCTTTTCCCCTGCCTCTTACTCCAACCTTATTCTATTTCTTTCCTGACTTGTCTTTTTCTGTGTTAGTCTCTGTGCTCTGAATGCTGTGTTTTGTACATAGACAATAGGTGCAGTAGGAAAAGATTGTTGGCCCACATGGCTAAGCAACCTTCTCAGCTAGGGTTGTGGTCCTATCCCTCTTTTCTTTTAAGGAAAGGGGGCCAGGGCTGACATAAGGTTGATATTTGTTGGTTTTATTCTATAACCTTTCCATAGATGAGTTTTCAATGGTGAGGCGGAGAAGATAATTGCTTGGGTTGTATTCTCCTGTATTGTTACATATTGAAGATAATTGCATTGTATTACAGATGGTTATGTAATCATTTGATACCGCAATGTTTCCACTTTGTTCACTATGCCTTTGTATGCTAGAATGTATCAGGAGATGGATTTGGATTCCTCCCTTGCTACATGTTTTCACAATGGCTTTTGTGCTTCTATGAAATACTTAAAAAAAAATAATTGGAAATTAAACATTTTTATAAAGAAAAGCTTAAATTTTATGATAGCATCTTTAACATGCCCTTATCTGATTGCTAACTGCTAGGCCCTGCCTTTATTAAAACCACTTAATTAGGCTCAGAATTCTCGTACAAGATTGAAGAGCTTCATCACTTTAGCAGCGAAGTCTCCTTTAGGGCTCATTCACACTATGTGCAGTGACCTGCGTTTTTCCGCACAGGATAAACACAGGTCACTGCTAAGGCACATAGCCCAGTTCACTCCACAATGCCAACACTGGCATGATGTGCAGTACAGCGTGGAAAAATAGTGATTCTGCACTTCCGCCTAGGGCAGGGGTGCCCAACCGCTGGCCCGCAGGCCACATGTGGCCTGCAGCGCCCTCTGATGTGGCCCGCCACCTCCTGCTGGGGGATGGCAGGTCGGCAAGCCCAGATCACAGGTTTACTGACCCGCCATTCCTGAGCATCAGTGTGAAGAATGGAGCCGGCACTAGAGGAAGCAAAGCCGATGCTTCCTGTATAGTGCCGGCTCCTGTCACATGCGGAGTGATACCAAATGTACTTCGCCTGTGACAGGAGCGATACAGGAAGCATCGGCTCTGCTCTCTACTGCCGCTGCATGCTTCCTCCAGCACCGGATCATGTCACACTGATGCTCGGGGATGGCGGGTTGGAAACCAGTCAGCAATACCCAACAACAGTACCCGCCAACAGTACCCAGCAACAGTAACCACCATCAGTACCCAGCAACGGTACCCAGTCCGCCAGCAGTACCCAGCAACAGTACCCTCCAGCAGTACCCAGCAATAGTACCCAAAAACAGTACCCAAAAGCAATACCCAGCAACAGTACCCAACAGCAGTACCCAGCAACAGTACCCGCAAGCAGTAACCAGCAACAGCACCTGCTGGCAATACACACCAGCAATACCCACAAGCAGTACCCACCAGCAATACCCAGCAACAGTACCCACCAGCAGTACCAGGAGCGATACAGGAAGCATCCGCTCAGCTCTTTACTGCACCTGCATGCTTCCTCCAGTGCCGGACACTGTCACACTGATGCTCGGGGATGGCGGGTTGGAAACCAGCCAGCAATACCCAGCAACAGTACCCACCAGCAGTACCCAGCAACAGTACCCACCAGCCATACCCATCAACAGTACCCACCAGCAGTACCCAACAACAGTACCTGCCAGCAGTACCCAGCAACAATACCCACCAGCAATACCCACCAGCAATACCCAGCAACAGTACCCACCAGCAGTACCAGCCAGCAGTACCCACCAGCAGTACCAACCAGCAGTACCCACCAGCAGTACCAGCCAGCAGTACCAGCCCTGGAAGACAGCCAGCAGCAGACACCAGCCATACCCATCTGGGGGACAGCAGCAGCCAGCGATACCTGCAGGAATCCTGAGAAAGGTCCCTTATACACGATCGGTCAGATCGGGTCCGTCTGTCTGTTTTTCAGGTGGACCCAATGGGACCCTCCATTCACCTCTATAGTGTGGCAGATGTAAATGAACTTGGGTCCGTTTACATCCGCCTATCTCAAATCCAATACGAACAGAAGAGGATCTTTCTCCTTCTGTCTTGGATCGGAGGGCCCATAGAGTAGAGTGTGCTGTGTCTGTGTCTGCTCTGCATATGCAGAGTGGACATGGACCAGTCATCTTCCCACTCTGCTCATTGTGGCCCGCGACCGGTTACCAAGCCACTAAAGTGGCCCTTGCTCCTCAAAAGGTTGGGCACCCCGTTGCCAGCAGGCCGAATTTGCTGTCATTACTCACAGCAAAAGCCAATCTGCGGATGTTGGGCAATGGATGTCCCTCGGCACCTGCTAATCGTAGGGCAGGGACACAGAACAGAGCTCTGCCTATGTAAACAAGGCAGAACTGCGTTCTGACAAGGATAGTGATGTATTTTGTGTCCATGCAAAGCAGGGGATACATCCATCTCTTCCCTTAGTAAAAGCAGCACACAGTTTACACAAAAACACTGGCTAGGAACACAGTTACATTTGTACATTAGTACAGGGACAGGGCATATTTTTAGCACTGATCACGGTATTAGTGTCACTGGTTCCCACAAAACGTCAAAAGTGTTAGTTAGTGTCCGATTGTCCTCCGCAATATCACAGTCCCTCTATAAGTCGCTGATTGCCGTCATTATAAAAAAGAAATACATGAAAATTACAGTATATATACACCATAGCCTATTGGCGCTATAACTTTTGCGCAAACCAATCAATATACGCTTATTGTGATTTTTTTTTTTCTACCAAAAATATGTAGCATTATATATATTGGCCTAAATTTATGAAGAAATTCATTTTCTTTTTTTAATTGCATATGTTTTATGGGAGAAAGTAAAAACATTTTTTTTTTCAAAATTGTGGGTTTGTTTATAGCACAAAAAATAAAAAAATGCAGTGGTTATCAAATACCACCAAAAGAACACTCTATTTTTAGGTGTTGCTGCAATCAGAGAAAATGTAATATTCCTTGATACTTTGGTACTTTAATCTATCCGCTGTAAAAAGAAAAAAGAAAAAAAAAAGGACAATGTAGAAGAATATATTCAGCTAAGCTATGCAAATGAATACATTTTGCAGACCTGATAAAAAGCAGGATTAAATATGAGGAGCTATTGAAGTTGCTAGATCAGTGATTCTCAAACTGTGTGCCATGTGAGATCTGCAGGTGTGCCCTGGGGGTTCTGAAAAATATTTAAAATTGCTATCATTTTGAAACCTTGAACATATCGAAAAATTAAATGGTAAATCAAGGTCGAAAAAGTAACATATATAAAAACTCCATCTCTGTCAGTCTGCCGTTCATCGTTTTTTTTTTCTTTTCGAAACACGAGATCTTGGTAGAACTGGATCTCTCTAAATATATTATAATAATAGAGACCGTTCCATTCCAACTTTGATGCTAATAAATAAAGTTTGTTCATTGTTTAGCGATGGAGAAATATTTAAGCATGTCTGAAACTCTGAAAGAGAAACTGTTAAATGAAAAGCAAGGAAGCAAGCGAAAGTGTAAAGAAGATTGCAATCTCTTCAATCTGATTTGCTCTCGGAAAAACGCACATTCTTCACATTAAATTTAAAATTAAATGTATATGTAAAAATAAATAAGTTCTTCACCACAAATTTTTTTAAATATTTTCAGGTGTGCTGTGAAAATGTTTAGATCTTTTTGGTGCGCCGCAAGACAAAACAGTTTGAGAAACACTGTACTACATGTAACTAGTCTACATACATAATACATTTTACTATCCACGGGCATGTTTTAAAAGCCTTTACAAGTGTAGCTAGGAGCTGGCTAAGAATCGCCTGCGCTTAAAGTAGAACTCTGGGATCAGCAAAAAATCCCTCATTAGTACACCCCCCCACCCCAAACTCACACACACACTAAACAGTTATTGCATTTGTGAAATTACTTACGATTGAAGAGAAAATACAAATAGTAAGGCTGACCACAGGTCCTCCACTCTGCAAGCCGCGAGGCGCTGGTTACAGGCGGGAGAAGGCTCGTGGGGATCCGATCGGGGGGCTGGGTAAGTCGGGTCGAGGGCCCCAGCATACTGGATCATAATCATTTCATGCAGGTAATGAGTGCAGGCAGCGGGGCACGGCCAAGGTTTCATCAAGGATAAAATCACGTGGGGGGTCTGGACTGCAGCACGCAGATGGCTCCATGGGGCAGGCATTGCATGGCCAATCCCTCCCATACCTGGCAGGATCGCAGCAACCCACCCAAGTTTTGGTCTATGACAGGTGTCTGTTGGGGTGAGCTAAATGGTCATCTGATTATCTGGTCTCATTCTTGGAATAGTTCAGGATGCCGGCATCTGGTTGTGCACCAGGCTTGTTTGTTGTAGGAGGTAAATCATGGTGTGCAGTGAGGTTACATGCCAGCAGTCTTCCCCCATGTCGCCACTCTTCATGTATCTCCCAGCCTATCTGGGTTGAGCTCAGGGGCCTGGCTGGGCTCACTTCACCTTGTACAGGTAGCAGGTACCAGCTCCTCCATTCACAATACTCCACATGGGGGGGGGGGGCACGTTCTCTGGGCATTATAGGACACATGAGGGCATTGCATAGGTTCTTGGTATTTGGGGCACTGCGTCATTTCATCCTTGTTATTATCCCTCCGCTCACGCTTGGAGCCACGAGGAGGGACTCGAAAATACAAAACATTTCTCATTTCTGTTCTCAGGCTTGTCACAAGGTTGGGAGTGAGCCGGGGTAGGTTGGCTCTCATTTCTAATGCACGCTTCACAGGGGACGCATTTCTTATTTTCTCAGTCATTTCGGCTGTCCTTCCGCCCACTTCGGGGCCATGGAGGAAGGAGCAGCACATCATCTCAAAAATATTAAAAAAAAAAAAAATCTCTTTGGGTTAGGTTTCCAACCATCCCACTTGGGGTTCAGGCCAGGTTCAGGACAGGCTGGCTTCTGTATCAGCAAAATTTCATGAGGGTTACATTTCTTTTTCTGAGCTTCGTCATGGCTCTCCTTTCATCCCACTTCAGGGCCACGGAGGAAAGGAGCAACACAGCATTTCTATTGGGAAAAAAAAAAATTTTTACAGATTGGGCAACGGGTTGTAGCCTCTTCTTTTGTTTCTTCTCTTAGTGTCCTGTTCACTGAGCGTAGGAGTGCCACTGCAACAGATACTTTCACAGCCAGCTCGTAAGTACTTTGTAAGTGGGGTGGCAGGTCCTGGGGCAGGAGGGGTCTCTTTTAGTATTGACAGATGGGATCATCAGTATTCATGTTCCCTTTCTTTAGTCATTTGACCAGGACGAAGGGAAGTCATTGACAGGAGTTGGTGCCCAAATTTGGTAGGTATGAGTTCAGTTCCTTTCTTTCACCACACCATAGGTGCAGTAATAGGTTGGCGTTTCACCGATTTTCATCTTTACCTGTCATGTTTTCAGGTATCACAGATTGAGTTGAGCGTTTTTAATTGACTTGTATGGTGGCAAGTCTGCTCATCTGTGTCTCATACGTCATACGCACATCATTTCTCGATCCACATTATGATGACCTGTCACGTCTTCAGGTTCTCACAGGTCTGAGTGTACGTTTTTAATTACCTGCTGACGCCCAGGCGGCTCGACCTAGCCCTTTCACCTTAAAACGTCCGTCACATAGGCTCAAAAAAAAAAAAAAAAGGGGGGGGTGGAAGGGGACAGCATTAGCAATAATAGGCATTTCACGGATTCTTAATGCTCTTTTATTCTACTCGGTTACGTAGGTCATGTCACAGGCCAAGGACATAGGAGATTACTTATCCAACCCTCCGTCACCGGCAAGGAGCTCGGATCACGGGGGCCCGTCATCTTTGAGATCATGGATCATTCCTAAGTTGATTGCTGAACTTCAACTGAGGGGCATTTCTTATCCGGCTTCTGCTCGAAAGGCTGAACTATTTAGACTGTTGTTTCCCAGGACCTCAGGGGCAGACGTAGAACAAGTGACCCTGCGCTCGGTTGCTTCGTCGTTGGCACAGATTCATGCTACCTTAAGTTCATTGGTCACGTCTGGGCAGGAGTTGAGAGACAGGGTTGAAGCCTTGGAAAGTCGTCCAACCATAGCCCCAGTGGTATCTGCCACACCAGGGACTGCTGGGGTTCCGGATTCTCCAGTGGTGCCTAGCCAGGGCCCAGCAGTGGCAGGTACTAGTGGGGGCTCTCCTTCTGTGACTCCCGCACATTTCATTCCAGCTAATATCAGGAAATACATTCTTGAAGGGAAGGACGTCAACCTGGCCTCCCTTTTAATTGCTGCGCATGATGTGGCCGATAACCGTTTGTATGCTTGTGGGGATGTGTCTGTGGTAGTCAAGTCCAGGGATCACAGGCTCTCCCGCAAGTTATCTATCCTGAAATTTGCACTGGCTTTCAGCATATATAGGGATGTGATCTGCTCGGTGCAACCATCAAGGAGGGAGGAATTTGATCTTTATTTGTATGCGGTAGTGGAGCTGGGGCACAAGTACGGCGGATCCAGTTTTTACAACTGTAAATTGTAGCAGCTGTTATTTTCAGTCAACACCAGGTGACGATTTTTTGGGGCAACATGGATACTAAATTATTTTGCTGGGCTCAGAGCTCCGGTCTGCGCAAATTGCCAATCTTCAGCTCACACCACATCCTGGTGTCCCAATTAGGAACCTTCCACGCTACCTGGCGTGCTTAAACCAGGCCCCAGGGGGTCCTCAGTCACTAGCAGTTTGGACCAACAATTTAGGTCGGCCCATCCATTTTTTAGGCAAAGCCCAAATTTGCAACAATTACAATCTGGGGTCTTGCAATTACAACCAGTGTCGGCTCCTGCACATCTGTGTTAGTTGTTTCAGGGCCCACCCAAAGTATGCTCTCTCAGGAACCCCACAGGTTCTTGACTAAGCCGGGTGAACGCCCCTTTGTTAAGTATCTGGTTGGCAGATCACCCTTCTCCCACAGTCAGGGAATTTTTGATCAATGGATTTTCAGTGGGCTTCCACACAGGTTTTATTGCCCTTCCGCAGAAGAATTTTGAGTGCCCTAACCTGCAAGCAGCTAGCGGTAACATGGAGACAGTCGACTTATTACTTCAAGCCGAGATTCATAAAGGTTTTGTCATTGGGCCTTTTTCGGTGCCCCCTTTTGACAACTGGAGGGTCAGTCCTATTGGTGTTGTCAAGGGGAAATTCAATAATAAACTTTGTTTGATTTACGATTTGTCTGCCCCTCATTCTTCTCAGTTACCTAGCTTGAACTCCTTGATCCCTTCAGAAGAGTTTTCACTCAAATACGCATCTGTGGATCAGGCCCTTCAATGCATCACCAGACTGGGGGTAGGGGCCTGCTTTCCAAAGCCGATATCTCCAACGCATTCAAGTTACTGCCAATCCTTCCCGCACTGTGGCAATGGCACGGGATCAAGTGGAGGGAAGGTTATTATTTTGCTACAAAACTCACTTTTGGTTCCAAGAGTAGCCCCTGGTTGTTTGACACCTTTGCTCGGGCTCTCAGCTGGATTCTCTCCCACAGGGAGGGTTGCCAGGAGGTCATTCATTACTTGGATGATTTCTTGCTGATTGAAGGTGCCAATCAAACCCCCACTGATCTGGGGAAGTTGATCTCTGTGTTTGCAGCACTCGGTGTCCCGTTGGCAGAGAAAAAGGTTGAGGGCCCACTTAAGAGGTTGGTTTTTCTAGACATCGAGTTGGACACCCAGTTGATGCAGGCTAGCCTGCCAGCTGATAAATTAGCCAGGATCAGAGAATGTATCCATGCATTCTCGATTTCCCAAGAATGTTCCAGACTACAGTTACAATCTTTGTTGGGTATGTTGAATTTCGCCATGAGGATCATTCCTCAGGGTAGAGCGTTTGTGTCCAGGCTTTTGGCACTTCTTCCCTTGGCTCCGGATTCTGACTCTTGCATAAAGCTGAATGCTGCAGCCTTGGTAGATCTCAGCATGTGGGACCAGTTTTTGCAACATTGGAACGACATTTCAATGTTTATCCCAGCAACATCCAAATCATCCCCCAGGGTGGTAACGGATGCGGCAGCCACCAGGGGTTTCGCAGCCATATGTGGGACTCATTGGTTGGCAGGCCCATGGCCGGAGGAGGTCAGGTCCATCCCAGGTTTTCATAAGACTTCCACTTTGTTTGAGATCTACCCAATAGTGGCTGCGGGCCAGGTTTGGGGACATTTGTGTACAGGACATACAGTCATTTTCATTACAAACAACGAAGCAGCGGTGGAGATTATTAATAAGGGCAGGTCAAATTCTTTGGCGATCATGTCCGTTTTGCGCAGGTTGACTTGGCTTTCTCTGCATTGGAGCTTCCACATTAGTTGTATTTTTTTGAACGGCAGTGATAACATTCCGGCTGATGCGTTATCACGGTTCAATTATCCATTATTTTTCCAACAGGTCCCCGAGGCAGACGACTGTGCTACCCCATGCCCGGATCATTTCCTGCTCCGGATGGATTGAGTTCGCTACAGGCTGGTGCCAGAAGGCTAACCACAGATTCCCTCTCAGTCAATACTAGGAAGGCGTATAACATCGCATGGCAGGTGTTTCAGTTTTGTTCCACCCAGCACCCTCAACCTGATCAGTTCTGTGTGCAATACATCTTGGCGTTCATTTCTTTTTTCCACTTTAAATTAAAGTTGTCACACGGCATCAAAACCTACCTAGCTGGTATCCAACAATTTATCTCCTTACAACAGCCAAGCCATCCTCAAGGGGATTCAGAAAAACAGCCCACCAGCTACGACATGCAGGCTCCCGGTGTCAGGGCAGTTGTTCCGCAGCATGGCTGACATGCTCTCCAATGCACCCTTCGGACACGATGCCAGTATGGTCATTAAAGCAGCCATGTACTTAGCCTTCTACCGGTTTCTGAGACCTAATGTTAGGAAAGCACCCAGTCTGGGTGCTCTGTGGCTGTTTCCGCGGTGGTGCGCGCGTCTGCGCGTTCGTGCACATCCGGTGGACACGGCGCCAAACGGCACTATTTGAATCTGCTGGACCCAGCAGCAAGTGCTGTCCGTTCTACAGCATCTGTGACCTGTGAGCCTCAGCTCAATCTGCTGTTCCTGTGCTACTATCTGTTTCCTGTTGACCCGGCCTGACCTGACCCGCTAATCTGCTGCCTGCACCAACCCCGGCTTCTGCTGCCAGCCTGATAACGTACCCTGCTTGAACTTGACCACCCTTCTGCCTAACC
>BLSH010479873.1:726055-739231 GCA_018402905.1 Glandirana rugosa
ACAAAGACGGACGAAGACCCTTCATGAGTCATCTCACTCTGTCTACTGAGTACTTCCCAGAAGCAGGCAGAAACAATGTCCTGGCTTGAGAAGAAACCTATCACATTCAGAAAACATAAGCAAGCATATTTCAGGCTGCTCACAACCTAGCTGTAAACACTAAATTTAGACCAGGAACACTGTGCTCTGTGGCAGGCTTTCTATAAAAGTTATAGTCAAATATTTTTTATGATAAACACAATTGCTATCATTAACTGCATGACAATTTCTTCAGATTGTGAAGTCTCCCTGAAAACAAATGAAGTGTGGGTGATAGTTCATGACATCAGCTGTCAAAGAATATGAAAAAAACATTGGGGGCTGTATGGGGGATGTGATATTTTTCTAGAGAAAAGAGATTTGACATTTTCAGAGAACAAGTTGTTAGATAATTTCCTTAAATGTCACATGATGACCTAAAGTACAGAACAGTCTTGGGTTAAAGCCTAACAACATGCTCAGAAATAACAGCTCAAAGGTTGGAAGATGAAGCAACAGGAGTGTTCATGCTTTTTAACCTATAGTAAGAGGTCAGTGCAATTGTGGTAGAACCTGTTTGAGTTTAGTTTAGAAAAAACACGTATCTTTTATATTTTTTTTTTTTACTTACGTACAAGAATAGTATTGATTTGCCTAAAATAGATTAGAAGGAAACACAGGTGTGGGACTCTAGTCTAAGCAAGGTGAGAAATCTGTTGGCAGTTATCATCCCAAACACGATAGTAAAGTATAATGGCAGGCCATAGACAGTGCATTTTTCTTTCCTGCAACCACGGGCTGCAGGAAAGAAAGTTGCACGATTCCCCCATCAACACAGACAGTACTGACAGGGGAATCCCTCATGCCGAGTAATTGTCTGCTCCTGGCGGGGGAAGTCGTCCCTGCCGGGAGAGGACAGTGATTATTGCTAGCGGCTATAGCAGCTGCTAACAATAATTGCCAGAGAATCCGGCAGGCTGGTTGTACCTAAGTTTATCGATTGATCAACTTGGTACATTGGACTTTGATAAAAAGCAGCTGCTCGAAACATGTAAGTCATGGCTAGCCCGGGCTTTCATCAATTGCAGCACACCATCCACCACCAGGAGTCACCCCATTGCTCTGCAGCTCATCATCGCGTCTGGGCTAACGTCACCCAGCGCGTCTGAACCTTAGGACCCGGCTCTCACACATCGCACTCTACCACCCCAGGAAGGATTGCACCTCCTAGAATGCGAGTCCCGCAGTCGGCTGCACAAACTTGACCCACGTTGACCGCCCATCACATACTATCCGTTTGTGCCAACATTCATTCCCAGGTCAGTACGTTCCGGTCACCAGGACTTGTCAGTTATCAATCCGAGCAGCCACATGTCTGAGCACCACGGTCATCTCCCTATGGGGGCACCGTACAGCCAGCCTCATTACATCTGGTCTCTGTTTCCTCTCCAGCCATAACTATACCTAGATCCATGTTTGTGGCCTCAGTCCTCCCCATCCACACTCTTCCATAGGCCACTACATTTGGGGACACCCCATTGCTTACATTCCAGCTCATTTTTGACACAGCAACTTTTTTACATTTTTTTTTGTTTCTTTCGCTGTGGATCCCTTAGTGCCCCATTTCCATCACCCAGGACGTTTACAGGTCACCACAGTCCGGGTCCCCAGAGCCATGGTACATTGTTTCACCCAGCATCCGGCTTATTACCAACATTGGGGTCTATTGCTGATTGCCATTTTAATTTTTATCGTTTATGGATTGATTCTTGTTTTTATGTATTCCTTGCTATGCACTATCCAAGGTTTAATTAACCAATTTTTTATACAATGTATTAGTGACTTTGAAGGTTCCATTGAGCGCTGTCTTCAGCTTGCATCAAACTTGCTACATTCAGCCTGCCCATTAACTGTTCGAATCTCAGACATTTCCTGCTGTCGTGACCGAGACCCGAACTGTGTTTGCTTGGCCTAAAGGCAAAACTTTTTTTTTCTTGTTTTGGATAGAGTGGAGATGGATTATAACACCTATTAGGTTTGTATTTCTGTCTGTGCCCCAGTTAGGTAAAGTCACCCCTTCTATTTGTCCTGTTTATCGCTTTCAGTGAAAGTGAATGTAAAAAAAAATTCCAAAACTTGGACTGTCCCCAGAACAGTGATGGATTGGAAATCTACCAATGGGGACACTAGTTCTGGTGACATTGGGGGCCCTGTGGAATTTCCTTAATTTGCAGGGATTTCCTCTCACTTCCTGTCTTGACTACAGGACAGAAAGTGAAGGTAAGTCTTCCCAAAGGGACACAGATGGCAAAGAAATAAAAAAACAACAGGGATATAACCCTCCCTTACTCTATCCGAAATGAAAAAAAAAAAAAAGCTTTGCCTATAGCTCTAAATTAAAGTATTCATGAAGAATGCCTTGATTGTCTTTGACAAAACCAACTGGATTTTCCTCAAGCTAAAAAAAAGGTTTGGTTACATGATTATTCAATTTTGAACTGGCATTGCTTATTTGTCCCTGACATGTAGTATTTCCTTCCTTGTCACATAAAACTGTCTCTTAGCCCCTTGGTAATACCGAACCCTCTCCTACCTATGAATAGCACATATATCCCTAGGTAGCCACCTAAAGATATTATCAGTGTAGCAGGGAGCTGGTTATCTTACCTGCAGTATCAGAAGACACTCTGAAACATTGTTGCAGTGAGACTTTCTCTCTAGTGCCAGATATGATTCTGTGTCATCACATCCGGCCAGCAGAGTGTTTACCATCAGGGGGCAAAGCATACAGGGAATTGTAGTTGCAGGGCTCAAGTTACACATTCTATTGAACTGCTAGGGAACTACAACTACCAGCCGGCTGGCCGAGAAGAACAGATTTCTGCTAGAGCTTATAAAAAGGCTGGGCTAGACCTAGATCACTCTCTTGGGACGCCGAGGAGATGCTTAGAGGAGAGGTGATGCCTTCCAGGTCAGTCCACCGCATTGATCCAGGTATCCACAGCCGGTCGGGGACATTCAGCCTGAGAGAGGGGAATCCCATGTGCATATTCAGAGGCACCTGCAACGACAGTGTGAAGCATTCTGCTGTGAGGTGATCAGTCGGGTCCTTAGAGGAGCCTGCCTGTTCCAGGACGTTCATTTGGGCCTTGAGCGCAGGATTGGATGAGGGGGCATTTGCCCATTTGCAGGAAACAAGGACACTGCATACAGATAGAGTTGTATGGATACTGTATACACACATCATTGCTCTTAGTCACCTTGCTGACATTTGTAGTGCCACAGGACACAAGGCCATTGATATACAGAGATACTGTATACAGACACCATTGTCCTTTCACCCTGCTGAGAAAGATCTTTCATTTGTTTACTTGGTAATCCGGGCCAGTTGTGTTGTTTGGCCCTGCTATTCAGGAGTTTTATGTGTAGTAACGAGAGGGGCTACCTGAAGATTCAAGGCCTCATCTTCCTTCCAGGAGACGTAAGTTGCTGGTGCCATGCGGGCATGAAAACATATGTTCAGGGCTCTGTATATGTAGTGGGTGTGCGGGATAGTTTATATGGGAAGTTAAGCCACTGAATATTGAACTGAGTACAGTGTTTGTAGTTGGGCCTGTGGTGTCAGGGGACAGAAGAGAGAGGTCTGACATGAAGAGGGTCAGTCTTCTGCTCTCCTCCTGCCTGAACTCATAGAGCCAAATTTGAGTAGAGGTAACCAATCCAATATAAAGTGTCATATTGTGATATATTTGCCGTTTAAGTGTGCCTCTGCTCTCGGGGGACATTCTCAGGTTTTGAATCTCCTGAAAGCAGCCTGAATATAGTATTGAGCTATATTACTCTTAATTAGACTTGTGCATGGCTGAAAATGTGTTTGTTTTTGTTTTTTGTTTTGTTATTTTCAAACTTTTGGATTTCCGAATTTTTGGCTGTTCCGATTGCCGAATTTCCGAATTACCGCAATTTGGATTTTCCGATTTTTGGATTGCCGAATTTTCGAATCGGTAAAAAAATTCGGAAATTTGAAGTTCGTCCGAATTGCCAAATTTTGAAAAATTTGGTAAAAACGAAATTTGGAACTAAACAAATTGCACAAGCCTACTCTTAATCTCAGTTATTGCTCTCCAGTTGATTACTTGATCATGTATACTGTTATTGTCTGTTACTTTTCCACAGAAATATTGCAGTAAAGACAATTTCTGTGTTTTATCATAACGTGTGTGTTTCTCATTGGTTGTTGTACTTACACTATTTCCAGGTGTGCTAAGAGGGGCAGAGACTGTTATTGGGGTTGAGAGGCAGAGTACACAACAACATACTTAAGTGGCTCCTGCGGGGGTAGCGCTACATCAACAAATGTAAAATAATTCATTCAATGTTATGCCATGTGCCATGTCACAATGTAGAAAGAAACAGTTGTCACCAAGTGTTCACATCCTGACAGAATGAGGGGTTTCAAGATATATGTCTCATAAGGAGGAAACGGGATTAGTTAATCCTGGGTTGGGTTCTGGAGCTTGGAGACTGTTTAGAGTCCTGGGAGTGGTGAAGTCTCCAACCATAGGTCCACATTTTGCTTACGACCAGCATCCCCTGGTTGTGCAGGTCTGCACAGGATGTATGATATGATAGCTGACTACAGTTCAAGATTCCATCCTCCCCAGGAGTCAATGTGGTTAATAAGGGGGCAGCTAGAATTGGTGCATGGGTGCATAAGAATAAAAACAATATGTAGAAAGATTGGACTTTAAAAGGTGCTGAAAAACTCATCTCAGAATCAATACCAAAACATATGTAAAAGTAAAAAAGATTTTATTACATGTAGAATAAAAATAGCACAAACTAGGGGATATTACCCCTTAAAAACATAAATTATTTCCACACATTCATTCCAACCAAAACCACCCCTGAATGTAGACGTCCTTCCCTATGTGTATACCAGCCCTCAAATTTTCCACTTGCATTTTGCGAGTGAAAAATGATTAAGGGCGAGGGTGGGCTGCCTCGCAGGGGAGGGGCAAGCACAGCTGGCAGGGTAGAATGGGAGCCCTTCTCCCAGCGATCGCCCAGGGGAAGAGAGAACCGGCCGGATCATCAGAGAGTGGGGAACATCTCTGTAGCAGCTTTCATTTGTATTGCCGAGTGTTCCCCACGCTCGCCATCACATACAGTCCCGCCCCCTGGCCTATGTACCTTGATAGACAGAACACCGATCCAATGCCGGGATGTGTGACATATATCAAAGTTCCCGTCCCAGGAGGCGGGACTGTATGTGACGGCGAGCGCGGGGAACACTCAATACATGTGAAAGCTTTACAGCAATGTTCCCCGCTCTCTGATGATCTGGCCTCTTCCTCTCCTCTCTCTTTCCCTGCATTGGTGAAAAGGCATTGATGGACACAGGTGAAGCGGCATTGATGGACACGGGTGAGGCTGCATTGATGGAAACAGATGAAGCGGCACTGATGGACACAGGTGAGGCTGCATTGATGGAGACAGATGAAGCGGCACTGATGGACACAGGTGAGGCTGCATTGATGGACACAGGTGAGGCTGCATTGATGGGCACAGGTAAGACTGCATTGTTGGGCACAGGTGAGACTGCATTGTTGGGCGCAGGTGAGACTGCATTGTTGGGCGCAGGTGAGGCCACATTGATGAACACAGGTGAGGCTGCATTGATGGGCACAGGTGAAGCAGCATTGATGGGCACAGGTGAGTCTGCATTGTTGGACACAGGTGAGGCTGCATTGTGTGACATATATCAAAGTTCCCAGCCCAGGAGATTGTATGTGAGGGCGAGCACGGGGGAACACTCAATACAAATGAAAGCTTTACAGCAATGTTCCCCACTCTCTGACGATCTGGCCTCTTCCTCTCCTCTCTTTTCCCCTGCATTGGTGAAAAGGCATTGATGGACACAGGTGAAGCGGCATTGATGGACATGGGTGAGGCTGCATTGATGGAGACAGATGAAGCGGCACTGATGGACACAGGTGAGGCTGCATTGTTGGGCACAGGTGAGGCTGCATTGTCGGGCACAGGTGAGGCTGCATTGTTGGCACAGGTGAGGCTGCAATTTTGGGCAAAGATGAGGCTGCATTGATGGGCACAGTTGAGGCTGCATTGATGGGCACAGGGGAGGCTGCATTGATGGGCACAGGTAAGGCTGCACTGATAGGCACAAATGAGGCTGCACTGATGGGCACTGATAAAGTTGTTGTTAATATTTATTTCTGTAACTTCATTCTGCATAAAAAATTTGAGTGTCATTTCATGAGATAATTTATGAGGGCATGTTTAGGAGCGTAATTAGGGGCGGAGCAGGGTAGGGGTTGGGTAGGGCAACTGGTGGCGAGTAACCCTTAAGGCCTGGCTAGTAGCCCAGGATTTGAAATTATGAGCCCTGTGTATTTAATGTATAAATGTGATTGTAGCAAATATATTGTGTTAGCTGCATAAAACACATATCAAACTAGGGAAGGATGACGCATCCCAATGTGTTTCCCCTGGTCCGCTTCTTCAAGGGCTCAGAGGGGTGCACGGTTAGAGTAAAATCAGTGTGAAAACAGTAAATCTCAAGCGTATCCAAGGGGTGCACGTGCATTTGACACAGCCAAAAACAACGATGGTGTGCAGACGAGGATGGACTGGCACGCCAGAGGGCCCCACCCTTAGGCTGCAATACCGACCCCGGATATGGGGAATCGATGGAGAGAGACGGTAAGTAGTTATATTGATCAGAACCACAAGATGGCACTCATCTATGTTTCCCCAATGAGTTCTTGACAGCAAAAGTCCAGGTGGGTGGTCGAGATTTCCCAGTATAGGATCTGCAGCATAGATGGCAGTCAAAAATTGTGTCCCCACAGTCTGTCAGAACAGCTGTGGGGGGCTCCATTACAATGACCATGGGAAATAGATAAAGAATGCCCATATAATGTAAAACTGTAAATCCATTTATTCAAATAAAGTAGTACTAATAACTTAGTGTTGCAGATATAATCCAGCATATGAACAAAAGTCAAAGGTTCCCGGGAATCGATCCACAAGCCTTGTAACATTGTAGCCTTGTGCGTGGTGATGTCACAGACATGGACTTCGCCCCAGGGTCATTGTGATGGAGCAATCCTCGGCACTAGCCATGACATTACCCCCACTTCCATAACAGGGGAGAAGGACCTTTTTATCTTGGGCTTATGAACAGTGCCTTTTGATTCTTATAATTTGGAGTTTAAAGTTTCCGGTAAGGAGGCAATTTATAAGATTTCTGGTGGATGTGCACGTGGGTGATTGGTATATTCATTTGTCTTATTCATTCACATTGGATATACAGTATCTCACAACAGTGAGTACACCCCTCACATTTTTGTAAATTTTTTATTATATCTTTTCATGTGACAACACTGAAGAAATGACATTTTCCTACAATATAAAGTAGTGAGTGTACAGCTTGTATAACAGTGTCAATTTGCTGCCCCCGTAAAATAACTCAACACACAGCCATTAATGTCTAAACCCCTGGCAACAAAAGTGAGTACACCCCTAAGTGAAAATGTCCAAATTGGGTCCAAAGTGTCAATATTTTGTGTGGCCCCCATTATTTTCCAGCACTGCCTTAACCCTCGTGGGCATGGAGTTCACCAGAGCTTCACAGGTTGCCACTGAAGTCCTCTTCTACTTCACCATGATGATATCACAGAGCTGGTGGATGTTAGAGACCTTGTGCTCCTCCACCTTCCATTTGAGGATGCCCCACAGATGCTCAATAGGGTTTAGGTCTGGAGACATACTTGGCCAGTCCATCACCTTTACCCTCAGCTTCTTTAGCAAGGTAGTAGTCATCTTGGATGTGTGTTTGGGGTCGTTATCATGTTGGAATACTGCCCTGCGGCCCAGTCTTTGCAGGAAGGGCATCATTCTCTGCTTCAGTATGTCACAGTACATGTTGGCATTCATGGTTCGTTCAATGAACTGTAGCTCCCCAGTGCTGGCAGCACTCATGCAGCCCCAGACCATGACACTTCCACCACCATGCATGACTGAGGGAAAACTCACCTGTCTTTGTACTCCTCATCTGGTTGCTGCCACACACGCTTGATACCATCTGAACCAAATAAGTTTATCTTGGTCTCATCAGACCACAGGACATGGTTCCATGTCCTTAGTCTGCTTGTCTTCAGCAAACTGTTTGCAGGCTTTCTTGTGCATTATCTTTAGAAGGGGCTTCCTTTTGGGACGACAGCCATGCAGACCAATTTGATGCAGTGTGCGGCGTATGGTCTGAGCACTGACAGGCTGACCCTCCACCTCTTCAACCTCTGCAGCAATGCTGGCAGCACTCATACGTCTATTTACCAAAGAAAACCTCTGTATATGACGCTGAGCACTTGCACTCAACTTCTTTGATCGACCATGGTGAGGCCCATTCTGAGTGGAACCTGTCCTGTTAAACTGCTGTATGGTCTTGGCCACCATGCTGCAGCTCTGTTTCAGGGTCTTGGCAATCTTTGTATAGCCTAGGTCATCTGTAGAGCAACAGTTCTTTTTTTCAGATTCTCAGGGAGTTCTTTGCCATGGGGTGCCATGTTGAACTTCCAGTGACCAGTATGAGAGAATGAGAGCAATAACACCAAATTTAACACATCTGCTTCCCATTCACACCTGAGACCTTGTAACACTAACAAGTCACATGACACCAGGGAGGGAAAATGGCTAATTGGGCCCAATTTGAACATTTTCACTTAAGGGTGTACTCACTTTTGTTGCCAGGGGTTTAGGCATTAATGGCTGTATGTTGAGTTATTTTGAGGGAACAGCAAATTTACAATGTTATACAAGCTCACTACTTTACATTGTAGCAAAATGTAATTTCTTCAGTGTTGTCACATGAAAAGATATAATAAAATGTTTACAAAAATGTGAGGGGTGTACTCACTTTTGTGAGATACTGTATAATATCACAAGAGTTTTGGATTTCTAACTATCATTTTCTTCCCCACGGAGAACAGCATGAATTGTTTCACTGTATAGACACCTTTTTCATTTTAAATGTTCAGCGCACGCAACTTTTTGGATTTTATTTTGTTATTTCACAATTTGTCCTATTGTGTTGTTTCCCTTGGCTTTATGTTTCTAGCTGGACAATCATTTTTTTTATTTTTAAAGTAAATATCTGTTTTACTGTACTAATATAGTATACATTGTACAGATGATCCACTTTTAAATTTTTTGTAACTGATATCGGACCACCCTATAGCAGGTTTACTGCTACAGGGCAGCATCAGATCACCTATATATAAGTGATCAGACACTTCCGGGTAGGGGGCTTGCATGCAATCGGTGGGTGTCGGGTACTCGATGTCCGCTGGCACCCACTGATCATCGGGGAGAGAGTAAACAAGGCAGACCACCGTTCTGACGGGGGAAGAGATGGAATTTGTGTCCCTGCAAGGTAGGGAATAAATTTCATCTCCTCCCCTAGTAAAATCACCTCACACAGTACACAAAAACACTGACTAGTACAGTAACAGCGCATATTTTTAGCACTGATTACTGTATTAGTGCCACTTGTTCCCAAAAATGTCAATGTTAGTATCAGAATGTCCGTCGCAATATCACAGTCTATCAGAGAAGCAGGCACGATCGCCACGTTCCTATACGCATGCGTACGAACGCCCGTCCAGGACAATCACATCCACACATGCGCGCCTTCGGCACAACCAATGAGACTGGTTGCTGTCCTATAAAAGGTGGCCTCTGTGTCACACAAATCGCTGGATTGTCTCAGCTTACCAGTGTTCCTGAACCTGTGTCCTGTATTCTGCTTGAACCTCTGTTGTGACCCGGCCTTGCTCCTTGACCTTGCTCCTGAACTTCTCCATTGTATTTGATCTCTGGCTTGCCTCACGGATTTCTCTTCTGCCTTACTCCTGTGTTTGACCCCTGGCTTGCTACCTGGACTCTGCCTTATTCTGGCTCTTACGCCAGCGCATCTGCCTGGATTATAGTCTGTCTTCCTGTGTTTGACCCTGGATTGGTTTCCGGACTTACCCGCTGCTGCTGCCTGTGCTGACCCAGCTACACTGGTCACCTGTCTCCACCTCCGGAGTTGCTGCACCCTTGCCAAGGCCTTTACGGACTATTTCTCTTAGAGACTATACTTGCTGAAAGTCTGTTACCTCTGAGTTCCAGTCCACATGGACCTTCGGTGAGCATCTGCTCAAGTCTGTCTACAGCTCTGGTGACCCGTGCTTCTCTCCGCATCATACCTCCTGTTCCCAACTTCAGGGGTATACTGCGTTCAGCCACCCTGCTGAAGCGAATTCCCATATGTTTTGCTTGCATTTATCTAGCAAGGTTACATGCGCTAAAACCAAGGAAACTTAGACTTCTGTAGTGTATCAATGCTATACTAAACAGAAAATCTGCACATACAACTGTAGGATACACAATACAACACAACTCATAGCTTACAAAATATGTCTACAACATGCACTATGCCAATCATCCTTTCTAGCAAAATATAAGCATGTACAAAATGTACGCATTAAGTAAACTAAACTGTTACTCAACTTATGAGTCAAGATGTAATATCCTTCTTTGCTCAGTCCAAATCAAAACATCTCCAACGTTCTCCCGCACGTGGCAGCCATGTCGCTTCTTCGTCTTCTCCAAACACAACTCTTTTCCAAACACATGCTCTTTTCAAAAGACCCCCAAGCCCCTCCCATCAACTTCCTGTATACACAAACTATTATTTAAAGTCATTAATAGCCATAGCAACACATACCACCTCTTGACTTTATACCATAATATAGGAACATATGAAACTTCAACATCTCTTAAAGCCTTTTGTCCAGGAAAGGGCAAAATAAACCCCCCATATTGTAGTCCAAAAATGGGAGGAAAAAATTACCTTTCGACTCCCGTTTCCTCTGGGCAGTCAGACTAAAGTCACTGGGAGGCTGAAACATTACTTTTGAGCAGGGTGAGCAATGTCCTGTGGAAGGAAAGTTCCAGATGAAAATCCTTTGTCCTCTTCCTGATCATAAGGAAATGCTCAGATGAAAGGTCCACTCCAATTCAGAAATCAACCGCATCTTCCTCAGACTCTCTTCTGGTCTGCCTCCTCCCATCTGGCCTGGTCATCTGCTCTGCCTCCTCCACCTCTCCATGCTCAGTAAAAAAGTAAGAGACAAAGCAGATAATATGTTCCTTCCAAAGGTGCCAAAAAACATAGCTCACTGCTCACATTTCTCTATCTGCCCGTTTCTAACTGCAAAACTATTGTAGGGTTCCCACTGTTGCCTTGAAACGCTTTCACAGAAAGGCATTGACTTCCAAGCAATGAATAAACTTGCATGTCTCTCTGTGCTGTCCTGGGACAAATACTGGTCTGCTGTTGTTCAGTCTTCACAGCATGGCACATTTTAGCAAAATGGCCCATTTTATGGCAAGAGAAACACTTGTGAAACAATGTGACTAAATCTACTATTCCCAACCACTTGCTTCCACTTCTTAAACAATACTGGTGTAGGAATCCCATCTTTTTCCTCTCTAGGGACCCCCAACTTAAGTAAATCAATCCTCATGTGTTTCCTGGAAACCATAGGCCTTGCCTTCCTTGTATGTGACTCAGCTCAGCCATCATTTGAGCTGATCAAATACTCAGCTTCCAGTTAATGGAAAGTACCAGTGGCACACATCCTTCTTTTGCTTACAGGCTTAGGGCCCTTTTCCTTTGTTAAGGCATCATTAGACTTGTTTATGAGGGCTGCACACTGCTCTTTCAAATCTTCAACTCTGCCTACAGGGGTTTGAATACACTTCAAAGCCACTGCAGTTTTAACTTTGATTAACCTAATTTCTTAAACTTTTGCCTTGCTTGCAGTGTCTTCCAAACACTTGAATGCCACTGCAAGCTGCTCCTTAAGTAAATCTCTTTATAATTCTACCTTTCTCCTCTTTTCAGATTCAATGTGTAGAACATGCAGGAAGTGTAAACCAAATAGAGCAACTGCCTGTATCTCTCCCTTACTGAACCCAAAAGGTTTGAGACTAAACTCTGAGGAAAGATCAGAGACTCCATCCCCCCAGGCTCTGTTCAAAAGGGAAGCATATCTAGCCAGCTCCTCTGCAACAGACATCCACTCACTGTCTCTGACCCAGGTAGGAAGGGTGCACGCCTTCATGTCCTCCTGGACACCAGAACCCTTTTAGCCTTACTCTTCCTAAACAGTGTATGCAGCATTTTCTTCAGCACAAGCAACAAAACACACCACAGAAAACAAGTCTGCTTCAGTTAAATTTCAGCGCAAATCCTGGCACAAGCCCCCAAATGTTTTGCTTGCGTTTATTTAGCAAGGTTACTTGCGGTAAAACCAAGGAAACTTAGACTTCTGTAGTGTATCAATGCTTTACTAAACAGAAAATCTGCATATACAATTGTAGGATACACAATACAACACAACGCTTAGCTTACAAAATAAGTCTACAACATGTACAATGCCAATCATCCTTTCTAGCCAAATATAAGCATGTACAAAATGTGCGCATTAAGTAAACTAAACTGTTACTCAACTTAGGGGTCAAGATGTAATGTCCTTCTTTGCTCAGTGCAAATGAAAATGTCTCCAGAGTTCTCCAACACATGGCAGCCATGTCGCTTCTTCGTCTTCTCCAAACTCAACTCTTTTCCAAACACATGTTCCTTTCAAAAGACCCCCAAGCCCCACCCACTAACTTCCTGTATACACAAACTACCTGCAGAGAACTTTCTCTCTAGCCATCTAACTGGTTTATTTACATATCAATGGAGGGGGAAGGGGGAGCCTGGCTTCCCCTGAAAGCACATGGTTTTAAAATAAACTCTAACAAGCAGGGCCCTCTGATCAGTGGCGGCTGGTGTGGGAGGGGCGCTGGGGCGCCGCCTCCCCGCCGGCAAAAGACTGAAAAAAAAAAAAAAAAGTCAACCCGCCCACCTAGGTGGCGCCGGTACATTGACTTTCTTTTTTTTTTTTTCTCTTCGGCTCTTTGGCTGTCACATGACAGCCAACTAAGTGAGCCTATTGGCCAGCCATTCAAGCCTATGCATGTGCGCTTCTTCCTGCGGCCATGCATAGGCTGATTGGCTGCCCTGAGCCTCCGCTCAGGGTG
>BLSH010479873.1:740695-753634 GCA_018402905.1 Glandirana rugosa
TTTTGTGTTTTGGAAGGGTGGGTACATGTCAATTTTCGTATATGTCTCATACCACAATGTAGTTCTAAAGGTTGTACAAAACGTCATACCACACAACGATGTCGATAATTACTGAAATTTATTATATCTCAATAATAATAATATGTCCTAGGAGTGGGTGGATTCTATAAGGGGCGGGGCTTATTAAAAGTAGGAGGGGTCACAGGGAAGGGCGGGGCCTGGCGCCCCCCCATCCAAAAACTTCACCAGCCGCCACTGCCTCTGATTCCTCCTGTATTGAATTGCATTGTAATTGTACTGTCTGCCCTAATATTGTAAAGCGCTGCACAAACTGTCGGCGCTATATAAATCCTGTATAATAATAATAACTCTATATTATTTAAAGTCATTAATAGCTGTAGCAACACACCATACTGCAAAACATGTTGGAAATCTTGATGTAACACCATACTCTGTATATGCTTTTAACTGTACATGGGTGGGAAGGTTTTGTGTTTTGTATAAACCCTCTCATGTCTTTTATGCACATATGTGAACAATATCTTTTCTATATACTACCGTAATAAAATTTGTTTTGATGGTATATCTTATAAAAGTCTGGGATGTACCATTTAACGCCCATTATAGAAAGTAATCAATATTGTTTTTATTTTTGTTTTGGTTTCTAAATTGGTCTTTTTTTGTGTATAACACAAAAAATAAAAAACGCAGAGATGATCAATTACCACCAAAAGAAAGCTATATTTGTGGTAAAAAGGACATACATTTTATTTGGGTACAGCATTGCATGACCGCACAATTGTCATTTAAAGTGACACAGTGCCATATCGTAAAAAATGGTCTGGTCATGAAGGGGGGTACATCTTCCGGAGGTCAAATGGTTAATGTTTCACTTTAAGCAATAAAAAAATTGCTGCTCCCAAAAAAACATATATTTTTAAATGTTTTCTGCATTGGTACATGCCCCTCAGGGCAGTGCCCAGCTCCCCAATGCATTTTGTTTGACAGTGCCTATTGATTTAATGAGTTTTGAGTGAAGCTCTGCCAACCAAAGCTAGATATGTTTGGCTCATCACTACTTTGAACAATGCAGATGTAGTATCAATTCCAATGTAATCTTAACAATATTACCGCCTCTTATGGTAATTATTTGAAACATGTTATGTTTTATCAAATAGATCAATAGGAACCACTCTCCATTGTGTGTTTTTCTGAGTTACTTTATAGGATTGTCCATATTAGCTATGTAGCACCCTCTAGGTAGTGAGGTGCTAGAGTGAGGGTTTTTTTTCTGGCAGTGTAGGTAAATTTAGGCAGGCCGGCTGGTTGCTAGGCCTGTTTGTTTTCATTCTAGGCTGGGAGTGGCTCAGGGTAGCAGCGGGTGACCCACAGGTGGTGTCACTTCTCGGTTACCTCCCCTTTTCTTCTAGAAAGTGCTAGAAGACAGTAGGAGAAGAGAGGTGGAGCTGCCTGTGGTATTCTAAGGAGCCCTGACTTGGATTGGCAGGGGGCAGGCCTCCTTAAATACATAGGGTCAGCCCAGCAGGGGAGGAGTTGTCAGGTGGAAGAACGGGAGATGGAGTACTAGGCTGTCAGGGGCACTAGGTACTGGAGTATTAGGCTGTCTCAGCCAGCAGAGTGGTTTGTGGTGTTCCTGGCAGTGTAGTTAGGCAGCTGCAGCCAGGAGAGCTGGCAGTGCCAGAAGAGGGCTAACTGGGATCAGTAGTCCACCTAGGACAGTTAGCACCAGAACTTTTAAATTGCTACACCATAGAGGCCAGCGGTCTCTGCCTGCAATAAGGCATACACTAAGGCCTAATCGCATGTGCTAGCTGTGCCTGAAGTGTAACAGTCTGCAAGCAAGTGTTGTGCTGGAGGAGTCTGAAGGAGTAGTATGTACAAGGAGTGTACATACAGTCAGGTCCATTAATATTGGGACATCAACACAATTCTAATATTTTGGCTCTATACACCACCACAATGGATTTGAAATGAAACAAACAAGATGTGCTTTAACTGCAGACATTCAGCTTTAATTTGAGGGTATTTACATCGAAATCAGGTGAACGGTGTAGGAACTGCAACAGTTTGTATATGTGCCTCCCACTTTTTAAGGGACCAAAAGTAATGGGACAATTGGCTGCTCAGCTGTTCCATGGCCAGGTGTGTGTTATTCCCTCATTATCCCATTTACAAGGAGCAGATAACAGATCCAGAGTTCATTTCAAGTGTGCTATTTGCATTTGGATTCTGTTGCTATCAACTCTCAATATGAGATCCAAAGAGCTGTCACGATCAGTGAAGCAAGCCATCATTAGGCTGAAAAAAACAAAAAAAACCATCAGAGAGATAGCAAAAACATTAAAAAGAAAGAATGCAACGGTGAGCTCAGCAACACCAAAAGACCTGGAAGACCAAGGAAAACAACTGTGGTGAATGACCGAAGAATTCTTTCCCTGGTGAAGAAAACACCCTTCACAGCAGTTGGCCAGATCAAGAACACTCTCCAGGAGGTAGGTGTATGTGTGTCAAAATCAACAATCAAGAGAAGACTTTACCAGACTGAATACAGAGGGTTCACCACAAGATGTAAGCCATTGGATGAGCCTCAAAAACAGGTAGGCCAGATTAGAGTTTGCCAAACAACATCTAAAAAAGCCTTCACAGCTCTAAAAGAACATCCTATGGACAGATGAGACCAAGATCAACTTGTACCAGAGTGATGGGAAGAGAAGACTATGGAGAAGGAAAGGAACTGCTCATGATCCAAAGCTTACCACCTCATAAGTGAAGCATGGTGGTGGCAGTATCATGGCGTGGGCAAGTATGGCTGCCAATTGAACTGGTTCTCTTGTATTTATTGATGATGTGACTGCTGACAAAAGCAGCAGGATGAAATCTGAAGTGTTTCAGGCTCATATTCAGCCAAATGCTTCAGAACTCATTGGATGTGCTTCACAGTGCAGATGGACAATGACCCGAAGCATACTGCGAAAGCAACGAAAGAGTTTTTTAAGAGAAAGAAGTGGAATGTTATGCAATGGCCAAGTCAATCACCTGACCTGAATCCGATTGAGCATGCATTTTGCTTGCTGAAGACAAAACTGAAGGGAAAATGCCCCAAGAACAAGCAGGAACTGAAGACAGTTGCAGTAGAGGCCTGGCAGAGCATCACCAAGGATGAATCCCAGCGTCTGGTGATGTCTATGCATTCCAGACTTCAGGTTGTAATTGACTGCAAAGGATTTACAACCAAGGATAAAAAAGTGAAAGTTTGATTTATGATTGTTAATCTGTCCCATTACTTTTGGTCCCTTAAAAAGTGGGAGGCACTTATACAAGCTGTTGTAATTCCTACACCGTTCACCTGATTTGGAATTTGTAAATACCCTCAAATTAAAGCTGAAAGTCTGCAGTTAAAGCACATCTTGTTCGTTTCATTTCAAATCCATTGTGGTGGTTTATAGAGCCAAAAAGATTAGAATTGTGTCGATGTCCCAATATTTATGGACCTGACTGTAGTTTGTCAAAACCAAGTTACATTTTCTGGGCATCTCAAAAAAAAATTCCTTTACCCCATTCAAGTTAATCCCCTCAAAAAAAAAAAAATGTCAGGACACCTTGGTCAGGTGACAGATGCGCATCACCGAGGTGCGAATCGCACTGCTGAAGTGTGAAGTGCACCGCTAAGGTTGAGAAGCACACCGCTAAGGTTATGAACCTATAGCTAACTGCTGCTTATGAGCTCCAGCTGGTATGGGAAGACGGGTCCCTGAAGCACTGACGCTGAAACCCAGGGAGCTAGTGCATCGGTTTCCCCAGGGCGCGGAGTCTAAGAGCCAGTAGGTAATCGCTAGAGCCTCTGGTGGTGAGGATGGATTTGGCTGCAACTGGATCCTGGATCCAGGTCGCGGCCCCCGGGGTCTCCTAGCTCACACTCGGCTGGCTACAGGTGTAAGAGAGGAAGCAGCAGTGCAGGAACAGCAAGGATAGGCAGCGGCCTAGCCAAAGGTCAGGGCCACAAGCAGACAGGGAGAGACGGAAGAGCACACCATAGTAAGGGTATCAAGCAGACAGGAGAACCAGAGAGCAAGCCGAAGTTCGGGTTATCAATCAGGCAGGGATAGTCAGAACAAGCCAAAAGTAGGTACACGGAAATAGACAGGAACAACCACACATGAAGCCAAACACACACAACATTGATCGGCAAGGAGGCTTTGCAGCATATGGTCTTAAAAAGTGTTTCCTTAATTGGAGACTGTGGTGGCGTTCACTGAGAGGAGATTACTTAGCCCACAGGTGGTGATGTGTACGGCCTCTAGGCTGACACAACCAAGTGGTAAGGAAACAGACAGGACATGAATGTTACTATGGGTTCATGACACACAAAACCAAGTACATTGACTATTCATTGACTCTGAGTGTCTGAGAAAGTGAATGCTGGGCTGGGCAGGGTGACAGGTGGACCAAAACTTTCAGCAGCCCCTACATTTGGGGGCTCGTCTGGGATCACCTGTTCACCAGTAACATGCCAGCCGTTGCCCCTAGCAACCAAAGTTGAGCGAGCCGGGGGAACTGTGCTTTGTTCCGTCACCATTGAGTTATTGATCCCAGGGGAAGGACTTATGTGCTCTGCCTGCTTTCAGTGCTGCAATAACAAGTGCACTTGTCCATAGCAACCAGCAGGAGTCATTGGCAATTATTGCTACCTGCTTACCCAGTTGCCCCAAACTGGTGCTGGGATGGATACTTGAGCTAATTTCTGCAATTCAGTGACTTTGTAACATGTACTGTTACCCGTGGAAACCATGGCGGGCGACCGCGGCCATGGATTACAAATACGTCCAGCGTTCTGCTATTACTGGGCATTCCACTGTGGATTACAAATATGTCCAGCGTTCTGCTAATGCTGAACATCTTGAACTGTTGCACCAAACTCCTGATTTAGACAGTAAAGTGTGCCTGGAACTGTCTACTGTTGCCCAGGGTGATTGGGGTAAACCTGCGGATGGCTGCAGACGGGACTGTGCTAGTAATTAGAGTTGAGCAAACCCGGACTGTAAAGTTCGGGTCCATACTGAACTTTGGGGTGCCTGGGACCCGGACCCGAACCCGGACTTTTCAAAAAAAGTCCTGGTTCGGGTCCTGGGTTCTGGTAATTTTAATGAAAGTTCTTAAAATTGCTGTAAAAAAGTCCAGGAAGGTCCCAGAGGTCTGCAAAAGGAAGGAAAATGGGGGTAAGGGTGGGAAAAGTGCCCTACAAAGAAATGGGGACAGGGAAATAACTAAAAGCATTTTTAAAAAAATAAAAACATAAAAAAAGCAAAAATGGAGGTGAATGGGGATCATCTTCAAACTGGGTCTGAAAAGTATTAATAAGCTGGGAGAACCCATATCACTGTTCTGCAAACATCTGGAAACTGTGTGCGTCACTTTAAATATAACCGTGAATAACTGAACATCTGTTCTGCACACATCTGTAAAGTCTGTGTGTCACTTTTAATATAGCCGGGAATAACTGAACATCTGTTCTGCACACATCTGTAAAGTCTGTGTGTCACTTTAAATATGGCCGCTAATAACTGAACATCTGTTCTGCACACATCTGTAATGTCTGTGTGTCACTTTAAATATAGCCGCTAATAACTGAACATCTGTTCTGCATACATCTGTAAAGTCTGTGTGTCACTTTAAATATAGCCGCTAATAACTGAACATCTGTTCTGCACACATCTGTAAAGTCTGTGTGTCACTTTTAATATAGCCGCTAATAACTGAACATCTGTTCTGAACACATCTGTAAAGTCTGTGTGTCACTTTTAATATAGCCGCTAATAACTGAACATCTGTTCTGCACACATCTGCAAAGTCTGTGTGTCACTTTAAATATAGCCGCTAATAACTGAACATCTGTTCTGCACACATCTGGAATGTGTGTGTGTCACTTTTAATATAGAAGTTCGCTCAACTCTACTAGTAATGTTCCCATCAGGGAGACATGGGCTACTAACTTTATTGTTGCTACCGACAACCACCGGAAAAGTCAATGGTCAACTACCTACAGTTGCTTGGGCACAGTCTGTGCTAAGCAACATGCCCGGACCAGCCCTGCTAGTGTTAGCATGCCTGCTAACTTCAGTTCGTCTAACAAGGGGTTAAAGCAGCATGCCCAGGGAGGGGTCTGCCTATCCGTTTGGCAGACACCAGCCATTCTGGAAGCAAGGGGGCGGTGCCACACCCTGGAGGAGACCCAGCGTTCCCTGCTAGTTGCCGGAACTGCCGGAGCAGACACTAGTGGACACTGCACCATGGGGGACTTGCCTTGGGCACTGTTGGGACTGCACTTAGTGTACATGTCCCTTTAACATAAGCCTGTTATCGGCTCTCTTCTCCCTTCCTCCCACTGTCAGTGTGCCGATAACCAGCTTCTGTTTACATCCATGATCAGCTGTGATTGGGCACAGCTGATCACGTGACAAAGAGCCGCTGATTGGCTCTACCTCAATCTGTGATCAGCAGTGTCCGGAAGACACTGCAATCACAGAGTGTGCTGCCCGTGCCCAGCAGTAGGTGAGCAGAGGGTGTGATCACGGGATACCAGCATTCGGCTATAGCGCGGTCGGCAAATGGTTAAAAAAAATTACACTCACATAGGTACTGTAGATGCAGCATCTAAGACTAGTGAATGAGTGATCACAGACTGCTGATTGTTCAATTCTAAGTTTTCAGTGAACAGAAAGCCTCTGCTCTGCCCCTCAAGTGCTCACTGTGGAGTGGTTGGGAGACACTGGCTCAGGGTCTCAGCGGCATGCTGAGAGGCTGATCCAGCTGCCTGTCCAGGTATCTGGGTGGATTCCATCTCTAAAGTCGGGATCTTTCCCATACCTGGACAAGCTGAGTGACATCAGCCAACAGCAGACTTTAGCCCTCTGTAGGCTGAAAACAGGTCACAGGAACTGCAATCTTGTGATCCATATGTAAGCCGGTTGAAATGCATACAGTCAGTTTCTTGCAGCCAGCCTAAGGAGAAAAAGGATTAAGCAGTTTCAGCTTAGTTCCCGGGCTTTTTGACGGGCCCACCTGTGATATACTGTATAAAGCTCAAGATTTGAGAGTCATAGAGTAATTGTAGAAGCAGCCGCCTTCAGAGAGCACTGTGAAGTCCCCTCGTTGTGGAGAAGACGTGAAGATACTGGGAGTCACGGACGGCATCCAAGTCATGGACAATGCCTATATGGACTCTCACTTCATGGAGGTATGCCTGGGCCACTGCATCATGTTAGTTGGAGTATGGGAAAGAATATTATTCTTGCTATATTATCATGCTGTATTTCGACAAAGAGGTTGTGTTGACCGTTCTGAGCCTGGTCTGCGATTATTCAAAGGGGTGCATGTTGGTTTTGGTGTATTCCAAAGAACCCATAATAGCACTATGGGGTATGAATTGACACAACTAAAGTGTAGCTGCTATGGGTAACCAAGTGAAGGAGCAGCTACAGCAACCAGTCGTTAAGCGTGATACCTAGTAAGGTGACAGGTCCTCCAGTAGCGAGGGGGTCATTGTTCTGGCTCCTTCTCCAGCAGTCCATCTCCTATGGTAACCAGGAACAGACTAGCGTTATAGAGATCTATTGCCTGGTCACATGGTACTGGAAGGACAGAGTTAGGTGAGAGCATGCATAAGGTCCATGCTAAGTGCTCGGCGGGACCCCATTCTGTTACTGGGACTGAGGTACCAGAGGCGCGCTGGACTGGTGGAGCAAGCGCAGGCTCAGTACATCCCTTGTAAGGCAAATATACAAATACAGTGTGTAGTGACATGGGACAAGTCGTTTTTCAGGGATATTTGCACTTTATTTGCTGCACACAGTAAAGGCTCATCTCTAAGTTGGGGAACTGCCTTAATGTTGGACTCTTCATATGAGTCTCCGCTTGGCATTTATGAGTGCGCTCTGTGTGAGTGTTACCTAGAGTTGTCACCTCATCCCTTTAAAACCGAACAAATATTAATTACACAGGTTCTATGGCTGATTAAGGTGGTAATTAAACTCACTTGGTGCCTTATCTGCATTAAATTAGCCCCAGAATATGTGTAATTTATATGTGTTCAGGTTTAAAGGGATGAGGTGGCAACCCTAGTGTTACCCCATATGCACAGGCACAGTAGACCGGAGAAGTAGGGCCAAAGTAGGGCCAAAAAAGCTTTATCCATGCTTCTCCTTTAAGGACTAGTAAGCTGCAATATAAAACATTTTTATTTTTGGGTTTAGATACACTTTACCAAGGCATTCTGAAACTTTTGCCAGTGTTTTTGAAAGCCATGAGTAATGCACTGGCGAAGTGCTTTCCAAAGCCTACTGAGTGTCAAACATGTGTCAAAAATTCTATGCATTCCACAAACATATCTTCTAAATGTTATCTTTACTGTACCACACGTTGCTCTTTAATAAAATAAAAGGGCTGGTGATCAAGACCTACTTCTGAATATACACAAGTCTTTTTTGTTCTTTTGTTGATTTTGCTATGCTTGTTAATTAAGTGACTAGTGCAGCTTTGTTTGAAGCCTATCTTGTTTCAACGACAGCAGGCAACTTGACCTTTTATAATCTATTTAATAATAGCAGTCTGTGGTCTTAACATGCACAATAAATATACTTAATCCCCTCTACTGAAACATGAATGTATCATATAAAGTCTCACCGATGATGGATTTTGTCATAAGTGCAATCAGGACTCCCACGATTATCCAAACTAAAGGGATTAATGGGACACCAAATATTATCTAACAAAATGGCAGTGGGGGCACGAAAGCATTTATATAAGAGCATAGGACCATTATGTTACATTATGAAATATGATTTTATTAATTTCATTGCAGAGTGCTCCTCCTGATGGCACAGAAAAATACATGTAGTGATGGAACCAGAGGTCTCCAAATCATCGGATAAAGAAGTAATCTGCAGCTCTCAATTTTTAAATGAAATCGTGAATCTCAAAAATACTAAATAAGAAAGGATGAAAATCTGTTGCATCTGTTGCATATCATTGATGTATATACGCTTAGTTTTATTTCATTTATTCTAGGGGATGTCTTGTTGTGATTTATTACTTGTAGAATTTGTAACAGTATAGGGATTGTGGCAATGGATATTTCAAAATGGCTAGCAACATCAATGAGAGGACATTCTAAACCCTCACAGCTGGGGCCATGAGGCACCTTGTTATCAGGTAGGTAATTAGTGTAATTTCAGGAACGCTGCCCAGTACAGGAAAGCACTTTTTACTGAGCTCACAGTCCAGGACACCGATGAGGACAGGGGAATAGACAGTATCTGAGACCCTATGAGAGCAGTCTCAGTGAAAGCAACATCTGGCACTATCCCAAATGCACACAGTCACCAGGAATCAGTACAGTGTCATTACTTACAAGTCCCCTGGACAGTTGCTACTTTCCAGCTTCCTCCGGACACCAGTGAGTGAGAAAAATCCTTCTCAAGACAAGGTCTCTGGTGAAGTCTTATAACCATTTCCAGGTGCTTTCCAGGTTTCCTGCCCTGAAACCTCAGAGAACAGTAACACAATCCAAGGCTTGTGTCAGACGTGCAACAGCTCCCTCTAAGGCTAGGAAGTTCTCCTTGCTGGGGAAGACAATCTCTCCAAGATTTTAGACTATTTCTCCAGCCACCATCTGGGCACACCTCCTCAGGGATTGGCTAGGCCTTGATCAATATTAGGGCTGGTTATTTCAATTCTTCTTCCCTAAGCTCTAGAAACTTCTTCTAGAGGCAGGGAAAGCAATCAAAGTCCCAGTCTGGGAAACCCTAAACAGACCAGGCCAAATAGTCTCTGCTCTCTTGATTACAGGAGGAGTCAAAAATTAAATTTACCTAGCAGCTTAACTAGGAGGGCGCTAGACATACACATATGAACACCAATTTAGTCACAAGCCAATTAACCTATGACTATAACCTAACTATCCAGCTCCAGGTCCCTACCATCAGATCGGCCCAATACAGAGATTCTGTACACAATTACCGGCCAGCCGCCAGCCGCTACATTGCCTTGCAGGCTCACCAGACAGCTGAACTATAGGCCCCATAAACTGTACAGTGAGCCGCCAGCCGCTACATACGTTGCCTTGCTGCCCTTGCCGAGAACGCTGTGCTGCATAGCCTCTACCAGTGTGCTGAGTCTGAGCACGCTCCTCCAGCACACTTCCCTGTCCCGGGCAGCATGACGGCTTCCAGAGGCTGGCCAGAAAGGCCCGTGGGAAAGAAGTGCAGGAGGCACCGCTGCAAGCAAGAAGGAGGAAGGAAGCGCTGTACAGTAAGACAGACAAGTAAGCTCTGCCTCTCCATGGGGCTAGGGAGGTCTGGCAGGGGCAGATAAGTGCATCCTTTTGTGCAGCCCAGTCAGCTGGAGTGGGTTAACTCTTTGGGAGGGCGAGCGGGGGGGGGCTATCAGTGCCTCCTAGGCCTATCATTATCAGTGCCAATTAGTGCAGCTCATCAGTGACACCTATCAGTGCAGCTCATCAGTGCCAGTGCCAACTATCAGTGCAGTTCATCAGTGCCACCCATCAGTGCCAGCGCCATCTATCAGTGCCAATGCCACCTACCAGTGCAGCTCATCAGTGCCAGTGCTAGTGCCACTTATCAGTGCAGTTTATCCGTGCCACCTATCAGTGCAGTTTATCAGTGCCACCTATCAGTACCAGCGCCATCTATCAGTGCCAATGCCACCTACCAGTGCAGCTCAATAGTGCCAGTGCTAGTGCCACTTATCAGTGCAGTTTATCAGTGCCACCTATCAGTGCAGTTCATCAGTGACACCTACCAGTGCCACCTATCAGTGCAGTTCATCAGTGCAACCCATCAGTGCTGCATATTAGTGCGGCCTCATCAGTGCCACCTTTTCAGTGCCCATCAGTGCAGCTCAACAGTGCAGCCCATCAGAGCTGCCTCATCAGTGTTGCTTTATCAGTGCCCATAAGTGCTGCCTATCAGTGCCCATCAGTGCTGCCTATCAGTGCAGCTCATCAGTGTTGCCTATTAGTGCCACTTATCAGTGCAGCCCATCAGTGCTGCCTATCAGTGCAGTCCATCAGTGCTGCCTCATCAATGCCACTTATCAGTGTCCATCAGTGCATCTCATCAGTGCCGCTTATCAGTGCCCATTAGTGCAGCCCACCTATCAATGCCAGTGCCACCTATCGGTGTCCATCAATGCTGCCTAACAGTGCAGCTCATCAATGCCACCTATTTGTGCCCCCTATCAGTACTGCCTATCAGTGCCCCTATCAGTGCCAATCAGTGCAGCACATCAGTGTTTATCAGTGCACCACATCAGTTACCATCAGTGCAGCCCATCAGTGCCATATATTAGTGCTGCCTCATCAGTGCTGCATATCAGTGCCACATATTAGTGCTGCCTCATCAGTGCCACTTGTCAGTGCCCACAAGTGCCGCCTATCAGTGCCCATCAGTGCTGCCTATCAGTGCAGCTCATCAGTGCCGCATATCAGTGCTGCCTCATCGGTACCACCTTATCAGTGTCCATCAGTGCTGCCTCATTGGTGCCCATCAGTGCTGCCTTATCAGTGCCACTTATCAGTGTAGCATCATCAGTGAAGAAGAAAAATTACTTATGTGCAAAATATTATAACAAACTAAGAAAATGTCAGCCTTTTGTTGATGTTTAGCAAAAAATAAAAACCCCAGTGGTGTTTAACTACCACTAAAACAAAGCTCTATTTGTGTGAAAAAAATGATAAAAATGTCATATGGGTACAGTGTTGTATGACCGCGCAATTGTCATTCAAAGTGTAACAGTGCTGAAAATTGGTCTGGGCATTTCCATAAAAAGACCCACCGAAATCCTCAGCACCAGGCCCATGATGCTCTTAATCCAGCCCTGATCCTGACTAAGCAGTACTGGAGCTCAGTCTCCATTTAGCACATGCACACTGTAAGCTGCTTAGGATATGCACAACACTTTTGAATACAAAATAAGTGGTGCTGTATCAGGTTTTGACAACGCTGGAAGGGATCAGCCATTTGACAAGCTGTTGAATCGCATTGCCAGTACAGGAAATATGCTCCTATTGAGGAGGGACAGCAGGATCACAGGTAATTTTCTTTATATTAACTAGGGGAATTTATCATGAGCACAGTGGCAATGTGCATTTATAATGTTACCTTGCTAAAGACAGTTTTTTAATTTTTGTCTGGATTGGCACTTTAAAGTGGAACTACACTGCATCTGAGCACCACAAACCAAAAACACTATTTAATTAATTTTTATTATTCAAAACCAAAATCACTCATCCATCCATGTCTCTGAGCTTTGTTTTGTTGAAAAATCACTTTGAAAAGCATTCCCTAGCATTCCTAGCAATGGCCATCTTGAGTAAGGGCAGATGATTCATGTAGCATTTACTTATTTATTTATTTATTTCAGGTACTTATATAGTGCCATCAATTTACACAGTGCTTTAGATATACATTGTACATTCATATCATTCCCTACCCTCAGGGAGCTTACAATCTAAGGTCCCTAACTCACATACACATACTAGGGACACTCCTGAAATCCATCTACCCTTTGCTCAAGCATGTAGGCAGGAGGGTGTTCTTAGCTGAGAAAACCCCTCCTCTCCACTTGAGAATCCTGGGATGTGTGACATAATTTGCCTAGGCATGGAAAGCAAGAAGTAACTGAAGAAATGTGAAGAAAATGGTTTAAAACAAGTAACTATGATATACTCTCCTACCTATTTACTAATGCTAACAGCATAAGGATTAAAAACAGTCAATGTTGATTGAGAAAGTAAAGTTCCTTAAAGCTGAACTTCAGGGAAACAGCTAAATAAACAGTTGAAATGCACATATGTAAACTGTCTTAACTGCCAAAGATTTGTAATTTTGTTCAGCCTTGTGA
>BLSH010479873.1:766567-777022 GCA_018402905.1 Glandirana rugosa
TCCTCGTCAAATTTATTTTTTATATATAATCTACGATAATAAATAATGGGTATATCTCTATTGACTTATTTTATACACACGTAACCGTTAAGAAATCCGAGGTGAGTGTAGAGCGTTACAACCTCGCAGTGAAAAAAACATCTTAAAACTTAAACGAGAGACTTTATAACGGACACGGTACGCGTTGTGTCCTTTCCGTCCCCCTCTAATCTCGGGAATTACGTACCTATTTCTGGACCACATTCCTCCTCCCGAAACCCAAAAATCTCGTGACCCGACTGAAAAGTAACCCCATGTAACTGAATAAGAAGCCATCCAAAGCAGAATCCTGCACTTTGAAAAGATTTTTATTTATAAATCCTTAAAACTCTTTAGGGGTTGAATATTTCTGATTGCAAGTGTAGGTGCAGACCATCTTTAGCATATAGGTTGTACCCCAATGAAAAGTCAGCCCAGTGCTCTAAAAACCCAAAGCCCTCCTCCTTACACCAGGTCTTTATCCATGCATTAAGGGCTCTAATCTCCCCCTGCCTTTCCTGTGTTGCGCATGGCACAGGCAATATTTCAGAGAGCAAATTCAAAATTCTACAAAAAAAGTGACGCTCCAACATTGCGAGATGTGAGTGGAGCCTAAAGAATTGCCAATGCACACATATTTTATTCAGTTATCTCTATATGGGTAATAAATAATAGCATCTAATATATATTTTTTATTTAAACTGCTCCTATTATTTACTGCAATAATTTAATGGATGCGGCACCTGATATAGAAAACCACAAACTCCATAGGGTAAAAATATTTTTATATACAGTATCTCACAAATGTGAGTACACCCCTCACATTTTTGCAAATATTTTATTCTATCTTTTCATGTGACAACACTGAAGAAATGACGCTTTGCTACAATGTAAAGTAGTGAGTGTACAGCTTGTATAACAGTGTAAATTTGCTGCCCCCTCAAAATCACTCAACACACAGCCATTAATGTCTAAACGGCTGGAAACAAAAGTGAGTACACCCCTAAGTGAAAATGTCTAAATTGGGCTCAAAGTGTCAATATTTTGTGTGGCCACCATTATTTTCCAGCACTGCCTTAATCATCTTGGGCATGGAGTTCACCAGAGCTTCAAAGGTTGCCACTGGAGTCCTCTTCCACTCCTCCATGATGAAATCACAGAGCTGGAGGATGTTAGAGACCTTGCGCTCCTCCACCTTCGGTTTGAGGAGGCCCCACAAATGCTCAATAGGATTTAGGTCTGGAGACATGCTTGACCAGTCCATCACCTTTACCCTAAGCTTCTTTAGCAAGGCAGTGGTCATCTTGGAGGGGTGTTTGGGGTCGTTATCATGTTGGAATACTGCCCTGCAGTCCAGTCTCTGAAGGGAGGGGATCATGCTTTGCTTCAGTATGTCACAGTACATGTTGGCATTCATGGTTCCCTCAATGAACTGTAGCTCCCCAGTGCCGGCAGCACTCATGCAGCCCCAGACCATGACACTCCCACCACCATGCTTGACTGTAGGCAAGACACACTTGTCTTTGTACTTGTCACCTGGTTGCTGCCACACACGCTTGACACCATCTGAACCAAATACTTTTATCTTGGCCTCATCAGACCACAGGACATGGTTTCAGTAATCCATGTCCTTAGTCTGCTTGTCTTCAGTAAACTGTTTGCAGGCTTTCTTGGGCATCATCTTTAGAAGAGGCTTCCTTCTGGGACAAGAGCCATGCAGTCCAATTTGATGCAGTGTGCAGCGTATGGCCTGAGCACTGACAGGCTGACCCCCCACCCCTTCAACCTCTGCAGCAATGCTGGCAGCACTCGTATGTCTATTTCCAAAAGACAACCTCTGGATATGACGCTGAGCATGTGCACTCAACTTCTTTGGTTGACCATGGCGAAGCCTGTTCTGAGTGGAACCTGTTCTGTTAAACCGCTGTATGGTCTTGGCCACCATGCTGCAGCTCAGTTTCAGGGTCTTGGCACTCTTCTTATAGTCTAGGTTATCTTTATGTAGAGCAACAATTCTTTTTTTCAGATCCTCAGAGAGTTTTTTGCCATGACGTGCCATGTTGAACTTCCAGTGACCAGTATGAGAGAGTGAGAGCGATAACACCACATTTAACACACCTGCTCCCCATTCAAACCTGAGACCTTGTAACACTAACGAGTCACATGACACCAGGGAGGGAAACTGGCTAATTGGGCCCAATTTGGACATTTTCACTTAGTGGTATACTCACTTTTGTTGCCAGCGGTTTAGACATTAATGGCTGTGTGTTGAGTTATTTTGAGGGGGCAGCAAATTTACACTGTTATACAAGCTGTACACTCACTACTTTACATTGTAGCAAAGTGGAATTTCTTCAGTGTTGTCACATGAAAAGATAGAATAAAATATTTACACAAATGGGAGGGGTGTACTTACTTTTGTGAGATACTGTATGTATATACATAGCAGTTTCCATTTAGAATTGTATGTGTATGTATGTAGCACTGCCCCTTGGTGCAATGCTGTATCTTGGCCTAGACCAAGAAGGCCCAGGCCTAGGGCGGCACTTTGCAGAGGGGCGGCACGAAAAGAGTCCCTGTCAGCTTGCACTACACTTTTAGTGTAGCGCTGGTCTTATGGGGCGGACTGGGTCGGGAGGCAAATAGGTCTTGTGGCGCCATAAAGCGGCCGCACTGCTGCTGTATGATAATACCAGCAGGGCCACCATCAAAGGGGGACAGCCCATACATATGTAGGGGGCACAGGCAGCGGACCCCAACCAATGAGTTGTTGTGCGGGTGGCCTACATTCACCGTGGGGGGGGGCACCGCTTCTAGAGGAGGAGTTGCTATAGATTATAGTGATTTACCATAGATATCAGCTACTGGTAAGCCGTATAGGAGGTAGGTGTTAATGTTTATACAGTAGCTGACTACGGTAGATTATATTGCATGGGGTATCCAGGATAGAAAGAAAGCTACACTATTTGGGTAAAACTTGCATAGCACTTACCTAGCTGCCAAAGGACTTTTGATCTAGGAGGGTTATAACCCTGTCGGTTTATTTTTTGCCATCCTTGTCCCATTGCAGAGATTTCCCTTAATTTCCTTCCCTATAGCCAAACAGAAAGTGAGAGGAAATCTCTGCAAATTAATGGAATCCATTGCTCCATCCCAAGGCCCTTAGAACTAGTGCCCCCACTGAAAAATGTAGGGTCCTAAACAAGAAGGGGTGCTGCCTTGACGGGAAGGAGTGGGTCATAATTAAATTAGGGAGTCACAAGTTTAGTCAGGCCTAGGGCAGCATAGAACCTAAATACACCACTGCCTTGGGGGTTGCTTAAAGTGGCATGTTCATCTGCTCTACCCTGACCCTGTGAACTCTCCTAGCACTCTGGGTTCAGACATTTCTGCAAGCACCTTTAAATGACACTCCAACACAAGTCAGATAAAGTTTTCATTTAAGCTTTACTGAAGCAAAGATATGTATACAAGGGGTGGTATTGATCAACTGAGTCCTGGGTAACAGCCAAGACTCAGGTGAGGAATCCCCAAAAGAACAGCTTAATCACAATTCAAAACACAGATACAGAATATATGTATTATGTATTACAATGGAACAACAATTAAGGAATAAAGGAGTGATTGAGGAAGAAGTCACCAGTCCCTGCAATAGGTACCACAGTAAAAAGGGAATCCAAGGCCGGCCTATTAAACATTTAAGTCCTAATGGGAGACCAGATAAAATAGGAGTAGGATAGGGGCCTTTAATTAATGGTACCAGCAATGTCCAGATGGCAGGCCTGCAGAGATCTTCACCAGCAGATGGAGCTCTTTAAATTGTATCCAAAGTATTGCACAGTGAAGTAGTGGTAAGCAGAACAGTTTGCACTAGGTATGGATATTCCTTAAAGTATTTCTGTGAATAGATGTCTATGTACAGTGTTTTATGCAATGCAATAAAGTGTTTCCATGGGCAAGGTGTCTGTACACAGTGTCCAAGCAAGGTAACAAAGCAGGGATTGTAACTGGCGGGCGACAGCCCTCTCACCAACTGAAGAGCTCAACAGGAACCTCCTGAACAGCGATTCTGGATGAGACATCCTCCTGCAGAATGAACAGTGATGAGCTGCTGGAAGTGGGCGATCGATGGATCTGTCAGATGAGGTGGTGCTGTGGTGAAATCTCACGAACAGCAAACAGAGTTGGGCCCTCTGTGGCCGGGCTGGAGTCCCTGGATTGCCACGTTGTAGGCCGCAACCCTCCCGTAGGCAGCGGGGAGGTGTTCACTTAATTGAGCCCAGGAAGAAGAGAGCGCAGGGAAGATCCGATCGCACTTTTAAAGCTCATCCCAGAGGCCTTTTGGTATTGCAAAGGGCCCTCTGGGATGTGTAGGCCAGAGGTACTTCCCCTGCATCTTAGTATCTGCTCAAAAGACTACTAGTCCCACAATCCTCTCTGCTTGACTCAAGGATATGAGGTCAGTTACTGGCGCCCAGCACTAGAGGGACAGAGGAACAGAGGGAGAATAACAAAGGTTGTCTGCGGAACAAGGTAACTGTAGTCCATGGTCAGCTACATCCTCCCCCCACTTGAAAGTCTTTGATCACTGAAGACAGGACACAACCTGTGGAATCACTTTAAGGTACTATATTAAAGAGTAAACAGTTAGTTACATTACAAACCAGGAACTGCAACAGCAAACAAATGACTTAGAGCAGGGTTTTCCAACAATAAACTATATACTGTAAATCATCAGGCAAAGTCATATCATTTTTATGACAGACCAGTTATAGATTAGTGGCCCACACAGTAGTATCAGGAGGGGGGGTCAAGGTCATCCTCTACCAAAGGTTTGATAAAGGAGACAAGGGCTTGACTAGAACGTTGAGTAGTATGGATAAGTCCATCAGAGCTTTCCTCCGAGGACATTGTAGGTCAGTCTCTTAGGAAGGCAAATCTTCTGTCTTAGTCTAGAGTAGATACTTTCCAAAGGCTCCGGCCCACGATCTGTTCCCCAAAAACTACATCCGGGTTCCGGCTCAGGTTCTGGCTCCTCCAGGTTCTCACGAGCAATTTCACTTTCTACTTCATGACTGGGGGGAACAGGAGTTTCCACAGGATCTGGCATCTGTAAGTGGTCATTTGCCTCAGCCTTAACCCCATCAGCCCCTCTTGCAGGGGTGAGTACAGGACCTTCGGCCTCGGACAGCAAAGGTTTAACCCTTCTGTGTGTGAACGCTCCATCACTGTTCCCTCTGGGAACTTGAGAAACTTTAGTGTTGTCCTCAGATAAAGGAACCCATAGCCAATCGAGGGTTAGTTCTTCCTCATCAATCTTCTCTTCTGGAGGCACAGGTTCATGACCTCGATGGGTCCTGGATCTTAGAGTAGGAGGAGGAAATGTCCCTAGGCAGGAAGACGGGGGGGCACGCGGATGACTTCAGATATAGGCAGCAAGTGGTTTCTATGCTAAAGGCCCATACACACGGTCCGATGGTTGGTCAACAATGGTCGTCCAACAGCCTGTTGGCCGATAATCCAATCATGTGTACACATGATTCTACAGCCAATTTCCAACTTCTGTTGGACGACGAGACTAGAAAACTTGTGTTGGCCAACAAGGAGTTGACCGATAGTTGGCTCGTGTGTACAGAAGTTGACTAACCAAAAGTTGGAATTGCAAACACGCATGCTCGGAATCCAGGAAGTGTTTGGTCGTGTAAACCTGTGTTCCTAATTCACAAATCACATTCACCTGAACTTCCTTGTTATACGCTCGTAACACGTCACTATGTTCGGCTTTATTGGCCGATTACTTGCTTCACGTCAGTATGCTAGACCAAACCGCCGTTGTCCAATTTGGGAAAAAGCTGGACGTTTGGTTGACCAACCATCAGCTTGTGCGTAAGAGGATTTAGTCCTGAGTGGGCCAGTCCAGGTAATCGTTTGCAAATGATGTAAGGCTGTGAGCTTCATCGATCAGCCAGGTTATGCTTTCCAGGCACCCCTAAATTGTGTAACAACACCCTATGTCCGGGCATCAGATCTTGAACTCTCACTTTAAGATCAAAGTTCTTTTTGTTTCTCTGTTGCCTGGCAGTTGATGCTTCCTTAGCTTTCTCATAAGCAGTCTTCAAATTTTTCCGGAGTCTATCGACATATCCTCGGTAATAGGCCTGAGAGGTGTGATCTAAAGACATCCCAAAAGCGAGATCCACAGCCAAACAAGCTTCTCTTCCAAACATCAATTGGTACGGGAAATACCCGGTGGAGTCATTCACCCTGCTATTGTAAGCATGAACTACCCCAGCGATGTAATCACCCCAATGTTGCTTCTTTTCCAAGGGAAGGGTTCACAGCATGTTCAAAAGAGTGTGGTTGAAACGTTCAGGTTATGGATCTCCTTGTGGGTGATAAGGAGTGGTTCTTGATCTTTGAATATTCAAACGTTCACACAATCTTCTGATTAACTTGCTCTTAAAATCCCGACCTTGATCCGAGTGTAGGTGCTGAGGCAGTCCATAATGAATGAAGAACTTCTCCACCAGAGTCTTTGCTACAGTACTGGCTTGCTGGTCCCTGGTCAGGAAAGCCTGAGTATAATGTGTAAAATGATCTGTCACAAGCAGGACATTACTCCGCCCACTGAGGTTGGGTTCCAAACACAAGAAATCAATGCATACAAGCTCCATTGGTCCCTGACTCTGCAGGTAAAGATTTTCTTTGGATGCACCGAATGCAAGAGCGACAGTAACTTTCCACTTCGGCCCTCATGGACGGCCAATAAAATCGGTCCCTAACCAGCTTAAAAGTTCTATCTGACCCTAAGTGGCCATGGTCATCATGGAGAGCAGCCAACACTATCAGTCAGTGTTTCTCAGGGAGGAATAGTTGGCGAACACCCTCTGGTTCCTCAGATGGGCCCTTCCTGTATATGACCCCATCCTGCAATTGCATTCATTCCCATTCTTTGTGTACTACTTTAGCACCCTCGATAGGGCTATTTAACAGCATCTGAGGATCCCTAACCGACAAAGACTCCCAGAGGGTCTTCACTTTGATCTCTTTTCATATCCTCTCTAGTCAGTTGGGGCAGGTCTTGGCTGTGTACTTCTACTATGTTCTACTCCTTGACATACAGCCAGTACTCCCTCGAGAGGCAGATAGGCCCAGCTATTCTGGCTAGCATCTGTGGCGTAGGGACTTTGGGAAAGGGCATCGCACCTGTTTCCCACTCTGGGCCGATACTTCAAACTAAACCTAACCTCCACCAAGGCAGCCAGCCACCGATGTTTTGTGGCATCCAATTTGGCGGTAGACAGCAGATAAGTTAAAGAATTGTTGTCTGTATTCACCATGAACGTGGCCTTGCAGCTTGTCTACCATGGCCCACTTGAGAGCCAGAAACTCTAACTTGTGCACAGGATAATTCTTCTCAGGGGGAGTGAGGTTTCAGCTCACGTAGGCCACCGGATGAAGCTTTCTTCCGATTCCTGATACAACACCCATCTCGGCTAGCATCCACATGCAATTCATAAGGTTTTGAGGGATCAGCATAAGCCAACACTGGCGCTTCAATGAGACTCCTCTCCAGTTCAAAAGCCTTCTCACACCTCATGGTCCATTGCTTCCATTGCTCTTGAATAGACTCCCAAGGTTTTCTTGGACCCTTGACATGGGTCTTCTGCAAGTCTTCATCCATCTGCCTCTCCAACAGCTCATTTAGAGGTTTGGCAATTTGTGCGAAATTCTTCACAAATCTCCTATAATAGGAGCAGAATCCCAGGAATGACCTAAATTCAGTGACAGTGCTTAGTCGAGGCCAGGAAGTTACAGCTTCCAACTTTTGGGGATCCGTGGCTTCTCCCTCAGCTGAAACCACATGCCCAAGATAAGAAACTGAAGTCTGGTAGAATTGACACTTCTCTAATGATAATTCAGCCCTTCAGTGTGTAATCTCTGGAAGGCTTTCTCAAGCCAAGCTTCATGCTCCTCCAACATTTTGCCAAAGACGATGATGTCATCCAAATATACGAGCACCTCTATCAAATTCATTTCGCCCACTGTGTTCTCCATCAGTTGCTGAAATGTGGCAGGGGCCCCTGTTAACCCTTGTGGCATGCATTCAAACTCAAAGAATCCCAATGGGCTGATAAAGGCTGTCTTCTCTCAGTCATCTGGATACATAGGTATCTGATTTTATCCACTCTTCAGAACCAGGACACTGAACCACTTGGCTCCTAATAGGCATTGCAGGGCATCCTCTATACAAGGCGTGGTGTACTAATCTGGGAAAGTTCTCCGATTCAAGGTTCTGTAGTCAATACACACCAGAAGTGACCCATTTTTCTTGCGCACTACCACAATAGGAGATGCGTAAGGGCTCCGGGACTTCCCAATAACTCCCAACTTCTTCAATTCAGGCAGTTGTTCTCGAAGATCTTCCACATCACACAAAGGGATTCGTCTAGCCCTTTCTCGGAAGGGCTTGTCTTCACTCAGCCGGATTCAGTGCTGACCACTCTTGGCACAACCCACATCAAAATCATTCTTCGAGAACATCTTCTCCCACTGGGCTAGCTGAGTTTTGATCCTCTCCTCCCATCTGGGAGGCACAGTGGGATACTTAACGATGGGTTTCAGGCTGTGGGGCAGCTGATGACATTTTTCACATTGACGGGGATTCTTCCTCCACTCCTCAATAATGCCCTAGTGGGCACAATTTCAGGAACCATTTCTAGCCCGCTATCTTCCTCCAACAAATTTGCTTCCAACACTACATAGGGACCCGGTTGATCCCAAGACAGTTTAACAGTGGCTTTCACGCAGGCCCTTTCTCCAGGCTGCAGCACTCTTTCTTGCGTATCCAACCGCAACAGTCTCCCTACCCCCTCGACGGGTGCCTTCTTCTCTTGTAGTGCAAGCTGAAAAGCCTGCCTCAACTGGGAATGGATTTTCCTCACGGGAGCACCTTCCACGGCCATTGGGGTGAGTAACCTCCTTATAAGGTTAGTGTTGGTTCCTATCAAAAAGGAATTGTGACCAGTCCCTGGGGGTCGGGGACAGACAACAGCCGAGGTATCGAAAGTTTCTGGCTTCCCAGCCAGGGAAGGATCGGAAGTTATCTTGATAGGGATATATCCGGACACTTTTGGATACCTATACCCCAGATTTCTAATACCTCAAGCTTACACAAAGGAATACGTGCTTGTTATAGAAGTCTCGATACAACAGTGTCACCTGAGCTCCAGTATCCAACAACGCTTGAATGTAGATTCCTTCCACTTGTAACAAAACTATCGGGGAAGGCCCTACCAAGTTCCTTGGCAGATTTCCAGCTGATGACTCTATAGTCCGTGCCCTAATCAGCTTCTTCGGTGGCTGAGGAGCCTTTCTAACAACTCGATCATAAAGATGTGCATTGACTTCCCGTGCCCATCTTCCCTTCCCTGCGGACTCAATTTTCTTATGAACAGGCAAGGGAGGGGAAGGATTTTCAGGAGGCTTTTGTCTTTTCTTTTTTTTTGAATCCTTCTTAGGGTTGGAGCGCGGTTTTCCTCCGGGACGCACAAGTAGCTCCTTCACTGATGTCCCCTGAAGTTTCCCGCCAGCTTTTGGAAAAGCACCTTCTGTAAAACTCTCAAAACTTCTGTGAGCAATTGTGGGCTGATTCCAACTTTGGGATATTTAGCCTGGAATCGCCCTACTTTCCCGTATCTAAAGCATCTCTTAGCCTTACCAGGCTGAGGCTTCGACCCTTCGCTTGAGTTTCCATTACCTGCATCCACACATTATAAATCTGGGTTTGGGCCTGGGCAACTGGAGTCATTAATTCGACTGGGCCCAATTCGTTAATGGGCTTTTTGGTGGCAGGATTGGTGAGCCCTCCTGGTTCTGGCTCTATTTCACTATCATCATCTGAGAATCCTGCTTCAGCAAACAGCCACTTTCTCTCTCCTTGTTTCATTTGCACCCAACTCTCTCACTCATTAGTAGTGTTGAGCGAACCCGGACTGTAACGTTCGGGTCCGTACCGAACTTTCGGGTGTCCGTGGCCCGGACCCGGACATTTCAAAAATCGTTCGGGTTCGGTCCGGGGTTCTGCTATTTTACTCCACGTGTTGAGAAGCTGCAGGGCAGCCAATCAACAAGCGTTTCACTGGTTTGCCCTTAGAAGCCATCACAGCCATGCCTACTAATGGCATGGCTGTGATTGGCCAGTGCATCATGTGACCCAGCCTCTTTATAAGCTGGAGTCACAGTGCTGCAGTCACATGCTCCTTGGGTTAGTGTAGGGAAAGGAAGCTGAAAGCTTGAGGGAGAGATTTGAGACATTTTAAGACCTGATCCTGCATCCTGAGATAGATTACTTTACTGCTGCTGTCTGTGCTGTTGCTCTGAGGACAGATAGCAGAAATTAGAGATTTCACATACCGCTGCTTTGAGTTGCAGATC
>BLSH010479873.1:840257-851172 GCA_018402905.1 Glandirana rugosa
ATGTGTCCACAGGGGTCGCTTCAGGGAGGAATGTAGTGTCCACGGGGGTCGCCTCAGGGAGGAAGGTAGTCGACGGGGGTCGCCTCACGGAACACCTGTGATGTAAGGAGGCACTCCGCTGGGGGCAGCTGATGGAAGGAGGGACTCCGCTGGGGGCACCTGTGATGTAAGGAGGGACTTCGCTGGGGACACCTGTGTAAGGGGGCACTCCGCTGGGGGTACCTGATGGAAGATGGGACTCTGCTGGGGGCACCTGATGGAAGGAGGGACTCCGTTGGGGGCACCTGATGGAAGGAGGGACTCCACTGGGGGCGCCTGATGGAAGGAGGGTCTCTGGTGGGGGCACCTAATGGAAGGAAGGACTCCGCTGGGGGCGCCTGATGGAAGGAGGGACTCTGCTGGGGGCACATGATGGAAGGAGGGACTCTGCTGGGGACACCTGATGGCATCTGGTAGCAGGTGACAGTGGCAAGTGGCACGCTCGGGGCTCCCACTTATTCTGCATTATGGTGAGTTGAACTATTTCATTTCATATTACAATGTAATAATTGAAATAATGTGCTTCAATCATCCTGACACCATAACAACAATGGTGCTGGGATAATTGAAGCACCAACACCAGGTATATGAAGTATCTTTATTTGCTGATTGTTAAACTTTCTGGAATACATGTATTGCTATTGTGGTGTAGGATCTGGGCCTGCTGTTCTTCCATCCATTTCTTCCTTCTCTCTCCTTGCCTCCCTATCTCTTTCTTCCTTCCTCCATCCCCATCATCTCAGACGCGAGCCACACCCCCTAAATCCATGCCTCCTTTAAGCCACGCCCACACCAATTTTTCACTTCGCGCGCCGCATGTCTTTCGGCTAAAGCCCCTGGTCTTTTTCCCAGCTAGCAACGTCCCAGGCGGGGTATCAATGGATCGATCCCTGCTGAGCAAAGCGGGGTCCGTACACGGATAAGCCCGTGTGAGAGGACCCTTAGAAAGTGAATAAGGATTAGAGGCAATAAGTAAGAAAACCAGTAAGATACAGTTAATGTGACAATGTGTGCCTCTTCAGACACTGAAAGGGTAAGCAGTGCTGCAAGCAATTCAACTCATTTGACTATTCCTTGCAACATTCATGCCATGTGAAGGCAAAGCTAAGCCAGTTGATATACAGTAAAAACTCACTATTAAAAGTTATGCATTCATTAAAAAAAAACAAAAAAACTAATCTATTTTATATATAACTAATATACTGTATGTGTCTGAATCTGCCTTGATATTAGCCAAGACTTTTATGGAAACTAATTATTTTAGGTGGCATGTGGTTCGCTGTTAGATCAACAGAGCTGACTTATGCCCATTATGAAACATCGGCTAGCACAATTGGGGATGGTGCATTTGTGTCACCTAGGTTTCTCACCTTCACATGGTGGGGGGCTTTAAGGCTGATGACTGATTTGGAGACAACAAACTTGTTTTCTGTTCTGTGTCCTGGAGTCCGGAGGATTTATAGAGCTTTGGGTGGGATAAAGCCCTCATTCCTAGGTCCACATCTTACCTGGTATCCAGAATTATTTTTATTAGTCTTAGCTGTGAATAATAAAAGCTTACTGATGCTCAAGACTAGGGATGGGCCAAACACCCCCCAGTTCGGTTCTCACCAGAACATGCGAACAGACAATAAATTTGTGCGAACATTCGAACCCTATTAAAGTCTATGGGACCCGAACATAAAAATCAAAAGTGCTCATTTTAAAAGCTTATATGCAAGTTATTGCCATAAAAAGTGTATGGGGGCCCGGGTACTGCCCTAGGGGACATGTATCAATGTGAAAAAAGTTTTTAAACCAATCATTTTTTTCAGGAGCATTGATTTTAATATAGATTAAAGTTAAATAATAAAAATGAAATATTCCTTTAAATATTGTACCTGGGGTTTCGCTTAGTCCGCCTGTAAAGTGGCGCATCTGTGTGATGTTTAGAACAGTGCCACCGCAAAATGACATTTGTAAAGGAAAAATTGTCATTTAAAATCGCTCGCGGCTCTAATGTATTGACGGCTCCCGTCAATATAGATAAAAATCACAGAAAAAAATTGAGTGGGGTCCCCCCCAATCCATGCCAGGCCCTTTGGGTCTGGTATGGATTTTAAGGAGAACTCCATGCCAAAAATGGATGCCATAAAACTTTGTCGTGAGATCCCCCCCCATAATCCAGACCAGACCCTTATCCGAGCATGCAACCTGGCAGGGCAGGATGGGGGGGATGAGCGAGCGCCCCCCTCCTGACCCATACCAGGCTACATGCCCTCAACATGGGGGGTGGGTGCTTTGGGGCAGGGGGGCACCCTAAAATACCTTGTCCCCATGTTGATGGGGACAAGAGCCTCTTCCCGACAACCCTGGGCTGTGGTTGTGGGGGTCTGAATCTGGGCTTATCAGAATCTTAGATCCCGACTCCCCCATGTGAATGGGTATCGGGTACATCGTACCCATTCACCAAAAAAGTGTCAAAAAAGAAAAAAACACAAGAGACAATTAGGCACAAGTCCTTTATTAAAAAAGAAAAAAAAGGTCCCCTGATGTAATCCACCATCAATCACAGAGCATGACGACCCAAAAAATAAGAAAAAAAAAAACGAAACAGCTACCCCCTAATGGGAGGACTCCCGCCGACTGACCTGTTTTTGCTTGAACCGTTTTTCGGTGAATGAGTAGGGGTACAGTGTGCGCCATACTCATTCACATGGGGGGGTGGGATCTGGGGGCCCTCTTATTAAAGGGGGCTTCCAGATTCCGATAAGCCCCCCGCCTGCAAACCCCCACAACCACCGGCAAGGGTTGTGGGGAAGAGGCCCTTCTCCCCATCAACATGGGGACAAGGTCCTTTTGGGTGGGGGAGCAGAGCCCCCTCTGCCCCAAAGCACTCACGCTCCCCATGTTGAGGGCATGTGGCCTGGTACGGTTTGGAGGGGGGGCGTTCGCTCATCCCCCCTCCTGCTCTGCCAGGCTGCATGCTCGGATAAGGGTCTGTTATGAATTTTGGGGTACCCCCACGCCATTTTTTTTAATTTTGGTGCGGGGTTCCCCTTAAAATCCATATTAGACCTGAAGGGTCTGGTATGGATTTTTGGGGGACCGCCATGCCATTTTTAAAAAAAAATTGGCGCTGGGTTCTCCTTAAAATTCATACCAGACCTGAAGGGCCTGGTATGGACTTTGGGGGGAACCCCACACCATTTTTTTAATATTTTGGCTCGCATTTTCCCCTTAAAATCCATACCAGACCTAAAGGGCCCCATGTCAATTTTTTTTAAAAATGTTCGCGTGGAGTTCGCCTTAAAATCTATGCCAGACCCTTATCCAGGCATGCACTGTATATAGTCTACACCGAATGCAGTATATATATATATATATGTATATATATATTGTGACATTATGTGAGGCGCGATAATGGACAGGCGATATTTGTCGCCTTGCATGCGTGCACTTGGAGTGGACTAGTGAGAGTTTGACCTGGGTTTTGCCAGCCACCGTGGCAGAGCTGGTTCTGGCCCGGAGTTTCTGGTCCACCCAAACCCATCTTCAGCTGCATTTAATGACTAGGAAGAGCTCACTAGAGCTCTGGCCTGAAACTCAGAGAGAGGGATCTGTGGGAGCTCTCATCCAGCATCAGTGCCTGACCTCACCAATGCACTTCTTGAAGAATGGTCAAACATTCCTATAGAAACACTCCTAAACCTTGTGGACAGCCTTCCCAGAAGAGTTGAAGCTGTTATAGCTGCAATGGGTGGGACAACTCAATATTGAACCCTATGGACTAAAACTGGGATGCTATTAAAGTTCATGTGCGTGTAAAGGCAGGCATCCCAATACTGTTGACAATATAGTGTATCTCCAATGAACTAGCAAGTTTCAAGACATACAGAGGTTAGTTTGCAGGTGACTAAATTGGCCCTACCTGTGTTTTCTATTCACACAGATTTAATTCTTGTTGTCCTAAACCTCTCCTAAAGGAGCCCCAATTGGGACACTGGAAAGGGTTCTGTTTATCATTCTTCCTCTTTAATTTGGATTATTTTTTTAATTACTGTATCCTCTTTGTATCCTCTATGTTGATTAACCTGCTTTTCTCCAACATGAATACAAGACTTGTTAGTTCCATCTAAGCTTACAAAATTTGGCTGACGTAGATAGTGTACTTCATTATTATGATTTATAGTTTATTGTTACAAGACAAAGGTGACCCAAAAAAGAGATGTTAATCATATAATATTAGTTCACATTCTGTATGTTTAAGACTACTGGAGGAGAAATTAAAGGATCAAGTGGTTGCCAGATAATTACCAAACGTCCCACCACTTTCTTACATCTGTAATGCCCTTTTAGTTTTTATAATTTGCTTGATCAGCCAAACAAAAGCAAAGCATTAGCTAACATAATCTCTCCCTGTAATCACCGTTACTGGAACTCATGAGAGCTTAGTTATTTGCTGTGTGCAAAAATACCCATGGAAAGGATCAGCTGCAAAAAAAGGCACTAGTGTTCCAGTAAAGGAGGTGTTTTACTGGAGTTATTCTTTAAAGTGGCAATTCCTAAGACCTAATATAACCATCACTATCCACCATGCTTACCTATAACAAGGAGGGCCCCCAGATCCCAAACCCCCCACCCTATGTGAATGAGTATGGGGTATGTTGTACCCCTACCCATTCACCTGGAAAAAAAAATGTAAAAAAACCCCTCTACACAGCTTTTTAAAATATGTTATTAAATCAGCTCCAGCGTCTTCTCCCCTCTCTGCCCCTTCTCCCGCTCTGGCATCTTCTTTCTTCTGCTCTTTTGCGGGGTCTTCTATGTTCTGGGGGGTCTTCTATCCTCTTCTATCTGCTGCTCTTTTACCGTTGTCCTTGCTGCTGTCTTCTCCCTCTGTCCTTCTTCCCATGTTGACATGACGCGATAAACCGGACTTATGCTGGGTGCGCCCTCTGCAATCAGTTATATAGGCATTGGGCGGGGCCATCTGCTGATGTCACATCCCGAGGCATGATAGGATGTGATGTCATGTGGGGGCGAAGCCTCCAGTTGACATCAGCATATGGCCCCATCCCATGCCTATATAACTGATTGCAGAGCGCGCACCCAGCATAAGTCCGGGATATCGCGTCATATCAACATGGGAAGAAGGACAGAGGAAGAAGACAGCAGCAAGGACAGCGGCAAAAGAGCAGAAGATAGAAGACCCCTCAGAAGATTGAAGACCCCTTAAAAGACAGAAGACCCCGCAAAAGAGCAGAAGTAGGAAGACGCCGCAGAGTGGAGAAGAGGCGGAGAGGGGAGAAGATGCCAGAGTTCATTTAATAAAATATTTTAAAAAGCTGTGTAGTTTTTTTTACACTTCTTTTCAGGTGAATGGGTAGGGGTACAATGTTCCCCATACTCATTCACATAGGGTGAGGGTGCCAGGATCTAGGGGCCCTCCTTGTTAAAAGGGGCTTCCAGATTCCGACAAGCTCCCCACCCACAGACCCTGACAACCACCGGCAAGGGTTGTCGGGAAGAGGCCCTTGTCCTCATCAAGATGGGGACAAGGTGCTTTGGGGTGGAGGGGCGCAGTGCCCCCCCGCCCCAAAGCACCCATACTCCCCATGTTAAGGGCATGCGGCCTGGTATGATCCAGGAGGGGGGCCACTTGCTCATCCCCATTGTCACGTACCAGTATGGGAGGCTGAGATGATGAGAGGGCTCCCCTTGCGGCTAAGTGCACTACACCCCTGGAGTTGGTGACAGGAGGTGTAATGCCCAAAGAAGCACAGGTCGCCTGAAGATGAGTCTTCAATAGAAGTTCCAGATGTGGCAGTACTCCGGATACACAGCAGGAGGAGACTGGAGCCGGACTGGAGTAGCAGGCGGAACTGTGGAGGTAGTAACCAGATGCGGAGTCAAGGACAGGCCGGGGGTCAAACACATGGAGCAGTCCGAATAAGGCAGGAGAAGAACGTGGAGCAAGCCGGGATCAGGACCAGGAGAGAATCAGAGTAAGTCAAGGGCAGCCGGGTCGGTATCAGGTAATCAGGTACAGGAACACAGGACTCAGGAAGGCAAGGTACTGAGCTGAAGATAATCCAGCGATTTGTGACAGTTACTGGTGACCTTTTATATCCCAGTGCTTGTAGGTGATTGGTGCGCTCTGCGCGCCTTACGGGCGGATGTTCGTGCCGGACGAACATTCGTTACCGGGAGCCGTCTACCAGTGCGCCTGCGCGGGACTGCGCGGCCATCTTGGATCCTGGAAACTTTGCCAGTTCTTTCCTGACAGTGCCCCTCCCAAGGGGCAGCCTCCGGATGCCCACACGTGCCTTTTTCTCTGGAAAACGTTTGAAGAATTTCCGAAGAAGTTTAGGAGCATGCACATTACTTGCTGGTTCCCATGAGTTCTCCTCAGGAGGGTATCCCTTCCATTTAACCACAATGGCTTCTACCTCAAATTCCGTGTTCTCACCAATTGTAACTGGTGGTGGCGGAGACTCCTCCCTTTCGGGGAAGCGGTTGGGAACCGCGGGCTTGAGCAGGGAAATATGAAAAACTGGATGAATTTTATAAGAATCAGGGAGTTTGAGTTCAAAGGCTACTGGGTTAATTTAATGTTTAATCTCAAAGGGGCCGATGAACCTTGGGCCCAATTTCCGGGATGGGCATGTGACCTTGAGATTCGCTGTGGAGAGCCAAACCTTATCCCCAACCTTTAGTGTAGGACCAACTTTCCTCTTTTTATCGAAATGTCTCTTGTAGTCCTCCTGAGCCTTCTGCATGGTCTCTTGGAGTATCCGATAATTGGATTGAATGACGGCTAATCTCTCCTGGACTGCAGGGACCGCGGCTTCTGGGACCACATCTGGTAAGAAAGCAGGATGGAACCCGTAGTTCGCCCAGAATGGGGTTTGGTTGGTGGATGCGTGGACAGTGTTGTTATACGCAAACTCAGCACATGGAAGGAGGGATGACCAGTTATCTTGGGAAAAAGAAGAAAAGCATCTCAGATATTGCTCCAAGGTTTGGTTCGTTCTTTCCGTCTGTCCGTTACTTTGCGGGTGGTATGCTGAGGATAGACAAACCTCAATCTTCAGGGCTTTGCATATAGACCTCCAAAATTTGGAGGTAAATTGTACCCCTCTGTCAGAAACGATACTGTTGGGAAGCCCATGCAGCCGTATGATCTCCTTGACAAAAAGCTGGGCAGTCTCTGCAGCTGAAGGAGTACTCTTCATGGGCGTGAAGTGGGCCATCTTAGACAACCTGTCAACAACCACTAGAATGGTAGAAAATCCCTCCGAAGGGGGCAAGTCTACGATGAAGTCCATTGACAACATCCTCCAGGGTTGCTCTGGGATGGGGAGAGGTCTCAATAAGCCCCAGGTCTTGATGTTACTGCCCTTATTGCGTAGACACGTCGTGCAGGAGTTGACATAATCTCTACAGTCCTGTCGTAAGTTGGGCCACCAAAAGGATCTCTGCAAGAGTTCACTGGTTTTCCGGACACCAAAGTGACCGGCCAGTGGGGAATCGTGGCACGCCTTGAGTACTTGGGGTCTCGCCTCCTGAGGAATGAAGATCTTATTTTTCTGCCACAGGAGTCCCTCATGTTTCCTCAGCGAAAGGGTCTCGGATTCAGGACATGCAGCAGAAGCTTCCTTGATTGCGGTACCCAGGTCAGGCTGGATCAGCAGAAAGTTTTGTGCGGACAAGATGGTACTAGGGGTTGTAATCTTGGGTGTTTCTGGAAACATATATGTGAAAGGGCATCCGCTTTTCCATTCTTTGACCCTGGGCGATAGGTCAAATGAAAATGAAATCTTGAAAAAAATAAAGCCCATCGGGCTTGCCGGGGTCTCAGTCTTTTAGCAGTTCGAAGATATTCAAGATTTCTATGATCTGTGAATATTAAGATAGGGTGAGCCGCTCCCTCCAGTAGATAGCGCCATTCTTCTAAGGCTGTTTTAATGGCCAACAGTTCCCGGTCACCCACATCGTAATTCTTTTCCGATTGAGACATCTTCCTGGAAAAGAAAGCTACTGGGTGGAGCAGAGATTTGGTCACCTGGCGTTGGGACAGGATGGCGCCTGTGGCCACTTCAGAGGCGTCCACCTCGAGGACAAAGAGCAGGGCCGGGTCTGGGTGCTGTAGTACTGGTGCAGAAGTGAATAAAGTCTTTAACTGAGTAAATGCTGACTGAGCTTCTTGGGACCAATGAGACCGCACATGTTGACGAGTTAATTGGGTGATTAGAGAAATGATGCTGGAGAAGTTCTTGATAAATCTTCTGTAAAAGTTGGCAAAGCCCACGAATCTCTGGATACCTTTTTTATCCGTGGGGGCAGGCCAGTTGGTAATAGCAGCCACCTTCTGTGGGTCCATGGAAATTCCATCTGTGGATAAAATAAGGCCCAGGAATTGAATTGACAGTTTTTCAAACTCACACTTCTCTGCTTTTGCATAAAGATGGTGTTGTCTTAAAGTGGATAAGACCTTCTTAACATGTACCCTGTGCAGATTCAGGTTGGCAGAAAAGATGAGGATGTCGTCAAGGTACACTATCACGAAATGGTCCAGGTATTCTCGAAAAATATCATTAACAAAATGTTGGAAGGTGGCCGGGGCATTACATAGTCCAAATGGCATAACAAGGTATTCAAAACGCCCAAAATGGGTCCGGAATGCCGTCTTCTATTCATCACCTTCTTTAATGCGGACTAAATTGTAGGCACCTCGTAGGTCAAGCTTGGTAAAGATTCGGGCATCTCGAAATCTCTGGAACAGTTCTGGCACAAGAGGGAGTGGATAACGGTTTTTGATGGTAATTCTATTCAATTCCTGATAATCTACACAGGGTCTGAGTGAATGATCTTTTTTCTGGACAAAGAAGATGCCAGCACCCGCGGGAGAAGAAGATGGACAGATGAATCCTTTTTCCAGGCTTTCGTCTATGTAGAGACGTAATGCCTCGAGTTCTTTTTCTGATAAAGGAAAGATTCGCCCAAACGGAATCTCTGCACCCGGGAGTAATTCAATGGGGCAGTCGTATGGTCGATGCGGTGGTAGGACATCGGCCATCTTTTTATCGAAAACGTCCAAGAACTCGTGGTATGCTGGTGGCACCACCTGGCTGGTGTTAGGTACTGGCTGGACAGTCAAGCAGCTTGAAGGGTGACTGGGCCTAGGAGAAAAGCAGCTGTGTTGGCAGTATTCGGATAAGAAAGAAATCTTTCCTGAGGACCAGTCAATCTGCGGGTTATGTGCCCATAACCATGGAATCCCGAGGATGATGGGAAACATGGGTGAACATAACATATCGATACAGAGAAGTTCTTGGTGACCAGACTGTGTTTGAGCAAAGATGGGAAAAGTCTCTTGTGTCACGGGACCAGATCTGGGAGTAGTCCCGTCAGCCAGATGAACTTCGAGTTTCTGTTTCTTGTCTCTTAAAGCGATGGATAGTCTCTTAGCCAAGGAAATGTCCAAAAAACAGCTGCAGGCTCCAGAGTCAATGATTGCCAGTAGCGTAATTGTTCCTTCTGCGACCTGTAATGAGAGGGGTAGAACAAGATGAGCTGGAGAAGACCCTGAGACTTGGAAATAAACTGGGCCAGGTGGGTGGCGCTTCCTGGGTCTCACTGGACAGGTACGTAGGAAATGTCCAGTACCCCCACAATAGAGGCAGAGGTTAGCCTGCCGTCGCCTCATTTTCTCATCGGATGACAAAGGACCCCGTACGAGTCCGATCTGCATAGGTTCGCTTTCAGGAATGGCAGCAGGCAGGGCGGTGGGTGCAGGCATGGATGGAGGTAAGACCTTGGGCAGCATCCAGGAGGGTCTAAATGAAGAAGAAGTCCTCTCTGAGCGTTGTTCCCGCAAACGACGGTCAAGCTGGATAGCTAATTTAATGAGGCCTTCCAGGGTAGCGGGAGTCTCTATTCTGGCTAACTCTTCTTTGAGGCTCTCAGAGAGGCCAAGTCGATACTGGAATTTCAGGGCGGCCTCGTTCCAACCAGTATCAGAAGACCAGTTTCGGAACTCAACGGTGTAATCCTCAACGGGGCGTTTTCCCTGTTGTAATGAATGAAGGACCGTCTCTGCTGTTGCCACCTGTTGAGGATTGTCGTAAAGCTGGGCCATGGCATCAAAGAACTGGGAAACAGAATTAATCACAGGATCTTTTTGTTCCAACAGATGGTGGGCCCAGGATTGGGGTTCATCGGAGAGGAGAGAAATAATGAATCCCACTTTTACTGATTCCAATGAAAAAGTCCTTGGTTGCAATGCAAAGAAAAGAAGACAAGCGTTCTGGAATGATCTGAACTTCCGTCGGTCCCCTGTGAGGCATTCGGGGACTGGTACCCGAGGTTCTGGAGGTGGAAATACCATAGTGGGGGTAGTGGCGGCCTGTCCAGTTCCAGAGGCAGATGCAACAGAAGATGCAGCAGGAGGGCTCTGATTAGTAGATGACCCGGCCACGTTCTGCAGACGTCCTTCTAACTGGAAGTAACCCTCTTGTAACCCCTTCACCGCCTGGGTGAGGGCGGCAACTTGTTGGCAAAAAGTCTCTAGTGGGGAAGCACCTCTTTCAGCCTCCGACATCGTGGCTGGATTATACTGTCACGTACCAGTATGGGAGGCTGAGATGATGAGAGGGCTCCCCTTGCGGCTAAGTGCACTACACCCCTGGAGTTGGTGACAGGAGGTGTAATGCCCAAAGAAGCACAGGTCGCCTGCAGATGAGTCTTCAATAGAAGTTTCAGATGTGGCAGTACTCCGGATACACAGCAGGAGGAGACTGGAGCCGGACTGGAGTAGCAGGCGGAACTGTGGAGGTAGTAACCAGATGCGGAGTCAAGGACAGGCCGGGGGTCAAACACATGGAGCAGTCCG
>BLSH010479873.1:851508-864077 GCA_018402905.1 Glandirana rugosa
GGGGAACTCCACGCAAATTTTTTTTTAAAGATTTTGTGGGGTCCCCCTTCAAGATCCTCTGCACATTAGTCACTCCACAAGTCGGATCATCATGATCCGACTTGTGGTGCGACTTCTATTCAAATCAATGGGCCATTGATTTTGAATAGAGACAGAAACGCCTGACGAGGCTTAACGCTGTGTATACAACATTAAGCAATATTATTGCGCGTTTTTCAACGTTAGAGCGTTTTTACAACTGAAAAAACGTCTCTCAGAACCTACTGGTCTTGGGTTTTTTTAGAGCTCAAAAATGCCCCAGCCAAAAACAGTTGATGACAGCGACATGTGTGCTTTAACACATAGGATAACATGATGGGGAGTTTATTGACTGTAGAAAAAAACATCTGCAGTTAAAAACAGCTGCTGTAAAACGTCCAGTGTGCATGAGGCCTAAACCAAACTAAAATGTAATGTGTTATCAGGTGATCCCTTGAATTACAGGTACCTTTGCAAAGCAATGACAGAATATTAAATATCCATGTCAAAGGCTAACATTTGGCTCCTCATTCAGTGGCTGTTCCTGGACACAGATTCCACACCTTAGAGAACATGAGCCCTGTCACTGAGACTGTTAGGGTTCATTTACACTTGCTTCGGCTTCAATGCACATTAAAGCTCCTACTGCTTCAACAAGCTTTTATGATGTGTTTGTGATGCTTTGGTGTTGCTTCAATGAGGCTTCGGTAGTGCTTCAGTGATGTTCTTTTGAAGCTTTGTTGAAGCTTGGCAGATGCCCTGTGTGTTTGTTGATATCTCACACCTGCAATTTCTCCAAAACAAAGCAAAGCTAAAGCTGAATTTTAAAAGGGGGCTCCCAGATTCCGATAAGTGCCCCGCCTGCAGACCCCAACAACCACCAGCAAGGGTTGTCGAGAAGAGACCCTTGTCCTCATCATCATGGGGACAAAGTGCTTTGGGGTAGGGGGCACAGGGAATGTATAAAAGGGGAAGGTAGAACCGCTCCAGGTATGAATGAAAAATCAAAGAAACTGGTGCAGGTCTGGTCCGTCATCCAGGAAGTGTCAGCAAACTAAGAGATGTGACCGCACTCAATTGCAATGAATTAGCGTGGACTTTATTGTAGATATAAAAATTAAATCCAATCATATGGCAGACAAAATGACAGTACCACAAGGCATAAGGTTAACACGTTGCACGGACTATATGTCCGCTTAATCATAACCCAGAATGAAAGACAAAATACCAAGACATTTATAAAAAGGTACAAGTGTAAGTGATGAGTCATCATCCAATCAATGCCTAATATGAAAAATCCTTTGTTGATAGACACCCCTGAGGGTCAAAGTGAAAATTGCTGGGATGTCTAACAGCAGAGAAGAATTAAAACCCCCCATGTGAAATTTAAAATCACATATATGCGCCGATCATACTGACGATGCGGTCGGTGTTGTTATAGAAAAGAACCAAAACTGTATTGCTAGTGTAATATTCAAACAAGGGGAGAGAAAAAAAACCTATGGATGAGTGTGGGAATGGTTCGGCATCTGCACAGAAATATACCCTCCTGCCCCAACGCACCCACCCCCCCCCCCATGCTGAGGGCCTGTGGCCTGGTATGGTTCAGGAGGGGGGGGGGGCGCTTGGTCGCCCTTTCCTGACCTCCAGGCTGCATGCTCAGATAAGGGCCTGTCATGGACCTGGGGGACCCCATGCATTTTCTGTCGGCCTTTTTTTTTAATTCAGCTGTCAGCTGCCACATGAGCTTGGTTGTTACCATAATATGAATTCCTCAAATGCAATACATTATTGTATAGAATGAAAAGGATCCAAAGTTAGTCATTGTATTTTCCAAGTATGAATGTGCCGTGGTCTGTGGCGTAGTGGTATGTTGTCCAACATTCAAAACTTGATGACCTGGGTTCAAATCCCACTTATGGTGGGATAATATCTAGCATTGTAGTCAGCGAGAATAATTATGCAATTTACATCATTTTGGTTGATTACAGAATTTTAACTCTTCAAATGTATGCAATGGTATGTAATTATTCAATATTATGGTGTGGAATTCCAAAATCCAGCTAATCATAATAACTAGACAAAAAATGGTGTGGGTCCCCCCTCCGTCCATACCAGGCCCTTCAGGTCTGGTCTGGATTTTAAGGGGAACCCGCACCAAAATTAAAAAAAAATTGATGTGGGTTCCCCCCTTCAAATCCATACCAGACCCTTGAGTCTAGATGGATTCGGAGGGACCCCCCCCACACTAAAATTAAATTTTAAAAATGGTGTGGGGGTCCCCCCAAAATCCTTACCAGTGTCAGGGACCGGTGTGACCAGAAATGTGTGGACTGCAACAGAGTGTACCAAACGCAGGTAAAGTGTAAATAATATGATTTATTGTAAGATAAATAAATAACAAAGAAAACACACCTACAATATGGTAAATAGTGAAATACAACCAGTGAATAAACCAACAGTGAACATACAATAAAAGACAGACTAAATCAAATATGTGCAGAGTAAGGAATAACCATATCGTAATCGTACCAAGCCAGGGTCATACACAGGAGATCAAGCAGTGGGAAGCTGGGAACAAGACAGGTCAGGGAAAGGGAACCAGGAGACGGACTGAGCAGGTAGGAAGTGATCAGGCTGCAGTAACAGGGTCAGAGTTCAGGAACAGGAGACGGGAAACAGGCTTCAGAAACACAGGAACACAGGTCAGGGGGGTGTGGGTGCTCATGTTGATGAGGACAAGGGACACTGGCCAGGGTTGTCGGGGTCAGCGGGCGGGGGGGCTTATTGAAAAAAAAGGGGGCCCCTAGATTCTGCGCCCCCATGTGAATGAATATGGGGTACATTGCACTCCTACCCATCTCCCGTTGTAATGCTGACTCTGTGCAGAGAAGGAGAAGAACTGGCAAAAGAGCACAAGATGGCACGAAGAAGGAGAAGAACCGGCAAAAGAGCAGAAGACGCGCAGAGAGGGAGAATACCCTGCAAAAGAGCAGAAGACCCCACAAAACAGCAGACAAAAGAAGACCCGCAAAAGAGCAGAAGAAGGAAGACACCAGACGAGGGACAGGGGAGAAGAGATGCAGGAGCTGCCTTAATAAAAAAATTTAAAAACCTGTGTAGTGTGTTTTTTACCCCACTTTTTTTAGGTGAATGGGTAGGGGTACATTTTACCCAATACTCATTCACATAGGGGGGGCGTAATCTGGGGGCCCCCTTTTTAAAGGGGGCTCCCAGATTCCGATAAGTCCCCCGCCTGCAGACCCCAACAACCACCAGCCAGGGTTGTCGAGAAGAGGCCTTTGTCCTCTTCAACATGGGGACAAGTTGGTTTGGGGTGGGGGACACAGGGCTCCGCCGCCCCAAGGCACCCACCCCCCATGTTGAGGGCATGTGGCCTGGTACGGTTCAGGAGGGTGGGTGCTTGCTCGCCCCCCCATCCATCCGGTCAGGCTGCATGCTCGTAAAAGGGTCTGGTATGGCGTGGGGGTCAGCTCCGAATCCATACTAGACCTCAATTTTTTTTTTTAACAATTTGGCACGGGTTCCCCCAGAAATCCTTAAAATCCAGGCCAGACCCGAAGGCTTTTTTTGATATTTTTCACGCTTCTTCACACTTTTTCGAGCTTATTTGCGCATTTTTGCTGGAAAGTTCCTCTTAAAATGCGTCTGTAAGAGCATATGCCTGTAAACTCCAGAAAAAGCCATAGTGTGCATGGACACATTGGCTAACATGGATGGGGGTTTCCAGGCAGAAAAAAAATGAAAGCTCAAAAAAGCTCAAAGGCCTGTAGAAGCAGCTTCTTTGAGCTGCAGTGTGCATGAGCCCTTACAATCACTTTGTGCCTTATGCATTCCAAATCTAACAGTAGGAACAAATGATTCTGTTATGCGAGTTGCACAATTATAAAATCACTAAAATAGTCCAGCACCAGAATAATGCAGAAATACTGGTTTTCTTATCTTTTTAGTCTTTCTTTTCCATGACAAAAAATCTATATACTAGCTGAACCAGAATTATCTATAGCATCAGTAACATGATCCAGACTTAGCTCTTAGTTGAATGTCTCATTCTTCCCATCTGTAAAGCGAGTATTGATGAACTATTTACAAAGACTTTTCCCGTACGCCAAAGACAAAGTGATAAGTTTATAAATATCATGATTCTTTTAGCTCCATGCTTTATTATCCAGTTTGTCAGATGATTCAGCTGAAGGCCATCAACACTCGTGGAAAACATGTTTGTTTTGACATTCCCCTAGTAACGGTAATACAAGTAAGGAAAAGACTTTCAAAGCTATCCTAGGACGCTATGTGCCCTCTCAGCACTAGTCTCTCTATCTGCCACAAAATCCATCCTCCTGCTCTTCTCAATACATGGACAGCACTCGGCATTCATACAGAACACAAAATACCTGCGAATACCATAAAAGAATAACTATTTTCTAAGCACGTGCTTGCAGAATCACAGGCATACAAATGATGCCACGGATCAGGACCAAAGTCTACTGAAGATATCTATTTTTCGGTTTGATTTTCTCATTGAAAGAATTTTTAGCTTATTTGTGGAGGCATGGTTATCGTCTGTGAGCTTGATTCACCATGCTGCATTAAATATGGATTGCTCAGAGACCGTGAATAGAACTAAAATACATATTGGAAGGAGAAATGTTTCTCATGAATCTCCTAAAAGCAATAGGGTTCGTGGGAAATGGGGATTTTATGATAATTGGTAATTATTCAAGCAAGAAAAACATTTAAAATCAATGTATTTTATTTATACAAAAACTTTAAAAACAATAGAGGTACAAAAGCTCTGAAGCACATCATGTTATACATGTTCACATACTCTTCATAGATTTAATTTGGGGAATCCCAGGAAGTGTGTGGATCGATGCGTTTCACACAAGTTGAGGGCTTCTTCAGGATCCGTTTTTCGAATATATTTTTTATGAACAATTAGATACAGCTTGTCAAAGTGAGAAAACAACGTGACAGGTGTAAAATGCATACAGCTTATATAATCTAAGGCTGGGTTCACACTATTGTGAATTGGATGTGGTTTTCCCACATCCAATTCGCATGTCAGGAGATTGTGATCGGCTCTCTATGGAACTGGTTCACAAGGGGCTCTGGTGCTTATTGCATAGGAGTCCTATGCATCTTCTGGTCCTTTTCAGGTCCAAATTCAGCCAAACATTTGGGCTGAAATCAGACCTGAAATGGTGAACATGGACGCACCAGATCCCTGCTGTCAGCCGCTCTGTGTGGCCGTGTGTGCCAAGCCTAAAGGTCCTGTAATCCACAACAAATGTACTGTAGGGGTCAAAGGGGACAGATGGATAACCATCAAGTGGAAGCCATCAATAGATGCATGATAAAAGTATATGTTGGGCCCAAAACAATTTGGAAAGGAAACAAAAGGAGGTGGGGGAAAAAGGGATGGAAAAATGTGAGATTTGGATGTCCTTCCAAAGGAGAGTCCCCAGAAATGGGCTGAGAACCAGGCAGAAAAACATCAAGATCAGCCATGCCAGAAAGATAGATGAAGTCTTAATAACGCTGAGCAGAGGGTCAGATAGAGACACCCAGCTCACCCCTGTAGTGATAGTACCACGGTAACCAGGTTACACAATGCATTCTGGAACCCAATGTATTTTTTAACCTCTTGCCAACCGCAATACGTACAGTATATACTTTATCCACTTGCTGACCAAGCCTTTTCTGGAACTTTTTGTTAACACATTAAAATCAATATTTTATGCTAGCAAATTACTTGGAACCCCCAAACATTATTATTTTTTTTTTTTTGCAGAGGCCCTAGAGAATAAAATGGCAATTGTTGCAATATATCACACTGCATTTGCACAGTGGTCTTTCAAACACTTTTTTTTTTTTTTTTAAATACACTTTAGTGAATTAAAAAAAAAAACAAAATACAATAGTTACCGCAATTTTTTTTGTATAATGTGAAACATGATGTTACGCCGAGTAAATAAATACCTAACATGTCATGCTTTAAAATTGTGCACGCTTGTGAAATGGCGACAAACTAGGGTACTTAAAAATTCCCATAGGAGATGCGTTAAACATTTTTACAGGTTACCTGTTTAGGGTTACAGTGGAGGTCTTGCGCTAAAATTATTTCTCTCGCTCTAATGATCGTTGCAATACCTCACGTGTGGTTTGAACACTGTTTATGTGGGCGCAACGCATGTGTTCACTTCTGCGAACAAGCACGGAGGGATGGGGCGCTTTTCTTATTTGTTTTACTTTTTATTTTTACACTGTCCCTTTATTCATTTTTTTGATCACCTTTTGATCCCTTGTAATAGAAATAAGCATGATAGGTTCTCTTTATTGAGCTATCAAAAAGACCCCAAATCTCTCATTTACCCTTAAAAGCAAAAAAAAAAATGTTTTTCACATTTTGACTTTAAAAAAAAAAATCATTTGTTTATGCCCGAGAACCGGAAGTGACTTTAGAGGTCACTTCAGTCCTCCAAGGGCATAGAGACTTCCTTCCTTACTGATGGCTCCAGTAGGCTCAGAAAGGACTGGGAAGCGGTGGGAGGGGGGCACCTCTCCCATCGCCTCTAAAAGTGATTCCGCAGTGAATCCGCACACGGGGCCACTTTAATCCTAAGCCGAATCGCCCACGGTAAAAAACAATACTAGCTGCTGCCATAAAACTGGCATTTAACGCCAACGTAACAATGTATATTTACTGTGGGCTGTCAGCAAGTGGATATACATTGCGGTTTGCAAGTGGCTTACTGGGGGTTATGGCTGAAGTTATCAGTGATAACCCTGGTATTTTTTTGTTCAGCCCGCGGCTGGCTTTCCCATGAAAGTGTTCTGAGCAGCTCATTAGCCATTGGATTGCTTTCAGAAGTGGCAGGAGGGCCCCCCCCCCACTCCCGCTGCTCATTTACTGTTTTCACTCGATCCAATGGTGCAGCTGGCTGGTCAAAGAGACTAACAGAGACCAGATCATCTCTGATCTCCTCTGTGGCCTTGGAGGACTGGTCTAGGAAGTAACCTTTTTTTTTTAAAGCAAAAGATCACTTTTTTTTTTTTTTTTTTGATCGTTTGCTTTTAAAGGTAAAGGAGAGATTTGAGGTCTTTTGAACCCAGATCTCTCCATAAGGAGGACCTGTCATCCTAATTTCTATTACAAGGGATGTTTACATCCCTTGTAATAAAATAAAAGTGATCAAAAAAACAAAATTAAAGGGACAGTGTAAAAATAAAAAATAAAATAAATAAGAAAAAAAATTTAAAGCGCCCCCATCCCTCCTTGTTTGTGCGCAGAAGCTGCCGTATACATAAGTCAGGCACACATGTGTAAACAGTGTTTGCATCACACATGTGAGGTATTGCTGCGAAAGTTAGAGTAAGAGAAATTATTCTAGCGCTAGACCACCTCTGTAACTCTAAGCATGTAAAAAAATTTTTAAAGCATCGCCTATGGAGATTTTTAAATACCATAATTTGTCACCAGTAAAATCTATTTTTGAGGATTCGTCTTTAGAAAAGAGTACATTACTAAGGTAAGAGGCTGCATTATTTGTTTATTGCAGAAGAGACATGCAATGGGGTCACTACAGTTGGTGTTATCTGGTGTGGTAAAACATGGTGTCAGCCTCCCACCAACACCCCCCACCCCCTTCCCGGGCACTGAGCAGTCTAGTGCATCTGGGTGGCTCTTCCCCTTTAGCCTGCCACAGTGGATAGAACCAGGATGGGATCAAGGGGATGGATGGAGCCGGGATGGAATCTGGGGGGGAGGATGGAGCCGGAATGGGATCAGGGGAATGGATGGAGGCGGGATGGGATTGGGGAATGGATGGAGCTGGAATGGGATCAGGGGGAAGGATGGAGCCGGGATGGGATCAGGAGAATGGATGGAGCCGGGATAGGATCAGGGGAATGGATGGAACTGGGGTGGATTGGGGGAATGGATGGAGCCGGGATTGGATTGGGGGAATGGATGGAACCGGAATAAGACCGGGGGAAAGGATGGAGCCGGGATGGAATCGGGGGGATGGATGGAGCCAGGATGGGTTTGGGGTGATCAAGGAGGTAAGAGGCTGCATTATTTGTTTATATTTAAAGTAGAGCTAGAAAAAGAGCTAATTGTGTATAGGTAGGCTCTTTATTTCAGAAGAGGCATTCAGTAGCATCACTATGGTTGGTGTTACCTGGTGCGGTAAAACATGGTGCCACCCCCTCCACCAACCCCCCCCCCCCCGCTCCCGGCACTGAGCAGGCTAGTGCATCGGGGTGACTCTCCCCCTTTAGCCTGCCACAGTGGATAGAGTCAGGATGGAATCAGAGAATGGATGGATGGAGCCGGGATGGAATCGGGGGGAATGTTGGAGCCGGGGATGGGATTTGGGGAATGGATGGAGGCGGAATGGGATTGGGGGAATGGATGGAGCTGGGATGGGATCAGGGGAATGGATGGAGCCAGGATAGGATCAGGGGAATGGATGGAACCGGCATGGGATTGGGGGACTGGATGGAGCCAGGATAAGATTGGGGGGGAAGGATGGAGTCTGGTGGGATCGGGGTGATGGATGAAGCTGGGATGGGATTGGTGGGATGGATGTAGATGGGATGGGGGTGATGGATGGAGCTGGGATGGGATTGTGAGGAAGGATGGAACCGAGGTGGGATTGGGGGAATATATGGAGCTGGGATGGGATCAGGGGAATGGATGGAGCCATGATGGGATCGGGGGGATGGATGGAGCTGGGATGGGTTCAGGGGAATGGATGGAGCCATGATGGGATCGGGGGGATGGATGGAGCCGGGATGGGATCGAGGGGAAGGATGGAGCCAGGATGGGATTGGGGGAATGGATGGAGCCAGGATAAGATCTGGGGAATGGATGGAGCCGGGTGGGATTGGGGAAATCTTTGATGGGGGGTTAGAGGATATGTGCTAGGGGGTGCTTTGGGAGGGGGGAGGAATTGTGCTGGGGAGGTCAAACTTCAAATCTGCCCCCCTCCTTCTACTTCTAGTACAAGTCCTCTTTAGCCCAAAACAAAGCACCCCTAGCACTTATCCTCTAACCCCGACCCCCCCTCCCTAAAATCACTCCCGGCCTGTGTACTTGAAACATCAGAGCTGAGGAGGAGGCAGCTATAATCCAGTCTGCAGTGAATGTAGAGAGAGATGTGAGGGGTGTGTGAGATGGTTGGACCCCTGGAACCCTGTCTGTCTCTGCCTCACTCCCTCCTCCCCCCACCCTCCCCACACATCGAGTGGAGCTTAGGAGATCCTGGAAGGGAAGGAGGAAGAAGAGGGAGCCACCGCATTCATTTCAATGCGGCGTACGGTGCCAGTCCAGGCCTGGTATCACACTCTGACGGGTGTCACCCAGGTGCGGTCTGCAATAAAATACATTTGCCTGACTGTTTACAATCTTCCATAGAATGTACACTGAGCTGTAAACACCACAGTAAAGTTGAGTTATGAATATTTATATTCCCCCTGATCAACCAGCATGAGGTTTATTGACACTGGTGCAAGCTGGGGGAGAACATAAATATTTTGATGGGCCATGTGAGCTCTCTCTTCCCTCTGGTCTGGGAAGGCTGTGTGATTTGCAGCTGTGCGACTAGTTCTTGGATCTAGGAGGCATTTACATGTGCTGTGTGCAAATGCCTGGAAGCAGAAGAAGCTTGTCTGTTCAGTGTGGTCTTGCTGCTGGAGAGAGATCAGAGTATCTTACAGAGTACAAGAGTCTGCAAGAAGAAGTGAAGCCTGGGAGAGGGTACTAGATTTGACTCTGTGGCTGGAAACTCCGAGAACAAGGAACTTGCATGGAGCCTGGATCAGGAGGATCACTTGGAATGCTGTTACTACTGGAGATGCTACTGCTTCTGAAAAATGTACAGGTTACTGGCTTCAGCTTAAAGGCTCTTTTTACCAGTACTGAGGTCTATGGGGGGAGTTTGTTAACTGCATAGCAGTTAGGCTCCATTTACACTGCTGCTGGTAAAGGGACGTTTTGAGGCATTTGGGCGTTTTTTTCAGCTATCCCTGAACTTTCCTCTGTTATCTTATCAGTACATTTACACAGGTTTGTTTAAGGTAGTTGGTTTTTCCAGGCAGTTGAGTTTAAAGGCTTTTTTTGGAATGCAAAAAAATGGGTTCAGACGCCAGTTCAGAGGCATTTGAAATGCTAAACAGCTTGTAAATGCAGCTAAACGCCGCTAAATGCAGTAACTCGCGTCTAGAACCGTTTCGTTTACAGACGTTTCCATTCTAAAGAAAAATTTAAAACATTTTTTAAAAAACACTCCTAGATGCAAACCCTGCTAAACGCGGCATGCAAAACGCGGCAAAGCGGCCATTTTAGACGCTGGCTTCTAGCTGTCAAAAAAATAGTTCAGGGGAGGTTGATAAAGCATCCCGTATAAATGGAGCCTAAGGATGTTCTGAAGTTCCTAATACTCTCTTTCATATGTTGATGTGAAGAATAAAATCTCTAAAAAGTCCTTAAAATGACTGGCCCCCAGTTGTTACACATCCCCCACCTATCAGCCATAGACTCAGCCCTAGTAAAGTGTTAACCCACCCTGTCTCTGGGAGTACTTTACATGGTTCCAGGAGTCGGGAGGTGCTGAAAATAAAAATGCAGGAGTTGGGGAGTGCTAAAAAAAAAGCATATTTGCATGTCTCAGCAACAAGGCAGGATAAGGGAATGCCATCTCTGGGAATTTTTTGGACAGGTTTCGGGAGTTACGTGAATAGCCTACAGGTATGGCAAGTGCATTATTCCACTTTGGTTAATGCTACACAGTTTGTTCTTATCTACCTGTGCCCTTTAAAGCTCCTTTCCCCAGGTTCTTCCGGGTGCCGGACTTCGACTGTTTTGATTGGCCGGTGTGGGATGATGTTACTCCTGTGCACACGTTGGAATGCAATCGTACTGACATACTGTCAGTGTGCTGGCATGTAAACTGAGCTGCGCAATTGGCTACAGCCGCTTACTGTCAAATGTATTCAAGTTTATCTGTTGGACAGAAGTTGAACTAGCTATCAACTTCTGTCGAACAGGGATGGTCGCACACTGATTGAAATTCATCACTGCTAAATTGGACACGTTTTGATCCATCTATGGCCAGCTTTAGGCAGGAAGTGTATTACTGGCTGAAACACCAGGTGGGGGAAAAAAGCCCCCAAAAAATAAAACTAATATAGCCATCTAATTAAACAATTGGTAAGCTGCAGTGTATTACAGTTTGATACTGCTTTAACTGACAAAGATTATAAGTGTAATTGAAACATGTTGATCCAGTGTGGAGGCTGTATTCCCCCATGCCAGTACTTTAATAAATAAAATGCATGAAGTTTATATACAACTGATGAACGGTTGCAAATCTCTCTTACCTAATCTATGGGACCTCCAAATAAGTACATGAGGGGGAAAGGATGTTTAAAGATGCTGCTTGTAATGTGATCTGATTTCACTACCATGATAACAGCCAGTGCCGGTACTACCACTAGGCAAACTAGGCAGCCTCCTAGGGCGCACTGCTGCCTAGGGTGCCCGGCTGCTAGTTTCCCTACTTTCTGTCTCCAGCCGGTCTCTGCACTATGTAAGTTTTCGGGGCGGTGCTGACTGTATCCAGGGGATGCCTCTGTCTGCAGCATGTAACAAACTCAGGTGGCAGCTGCCCCATCTGTAAGTAAGTAGTGTCAGATGCACAGTGCAGCATTGGAGTACTGTGTCCCGATGGAACGGAAGCACACATCCCCTGTGGCAGCCTATCTGTCTCTTTCTCTCTGATTCGTTGGTGATTGATGTCCCAGTACAGCCATCTCTGCCTCTACCCATACAGGATTCCTATACTGAATCATGTGACCCCTGACCCCACCCCCTGCCATGTCACTGTCATGCATAGAGGCCGCTATCCCTCCCGGCCTGTCCTGTACAGCGGCAGCATCACGTGCTGTAGCCTAATCGGATTAGAGTAGTGGGCGCTCTGGGGGGGCTGATGACAGCTGGAGCCTGGAGGCATCGAGGCAGGGTTTGTTCCTGGCACTGGCAGGGTCATCGGATGCATGCAGAGCCCTGGTGAGTGAAGAACACTGATGTTGTATCAGTAATCAGGTAGGTCAGTGTAGGTGTCAGTGTAATGGTCAGGTAGGTTAGTGTGTCAGGTAGGTCAGTGTAGGGGTCAGGTAGGTCAGTGTAGTGGTCAGGTAGGTCAGTGTAGGGGTGGGTAGGTCAGTGTAGGTGTCAGGTAGGTCAGTGTAGTGGTCAGGTAGCTCAGTGTAGGGGTGGGTAGGTCAGTGTAGGTGTCAGGTAGGTCAGTGTAGTGGTCAGGTAGGTTAGCGTAGGGGTCAGGTAGGTCAGTATAGGTAGGTCAGTGTAGGGATCAGGTAGGTCACATGGGTTACATGGGCAGGGCAAAGGGGGTGGAGTCCGGGGCAGAGCCAGGGGAGGCAAAATGAGATTTTGCCTAGGGTGTCAAAAATTCTTGCACCAGCCCTGATAACAGCATGCATATTCTCAGTGTGCTTTTATTAAT
>BLSH010479874.1:38502-54510 GCA_018402905.1 Glandirana rugosa
AAAAAAAAAAAAAAAAAAAAAAAACACACTACACAGGTTTTTTAATATGTTATTAAATCAGCTCCGGCATCTTCTTTCTTCTGCTCTTTTGCAGGGTCTTCTGTCTTCTGAGGGGGCTTCTATCTACTGCTGGGTCTTCTGCTCTTTTGCCGCTGTCTTCTCCCTCTTCTCTTCTTCCCATGTTGACACGACGCAATCTCCCGGACTAATGCAAGCCCCGCGCTCTGCATTAACTTATGTTGGCATGGGGACGGGGCCACCCGCTGAGGACACCTGGATGCCCCACCCCTTATGATGTAACAGCCCCACCCCAAGATGTGCCATCATAAGGGATGGGGCCTCCACGTGACATCAGCGGGTGGCCCTGTCCACATGCCAATATAAGTGAATGCAGAGCGCGGGGCTCTCATTAGTCCGGAAGATTGCGTCGTGTCAACATGGGAAGAAGAGAAGAGGGAGAAGATAGTGGAGAAGACAGCGGCAAAAGAACAGAAGACAGAAGACCCAGCAGTAGATAGAAGCCGAAAAATAAAATTAATGTGCCTGCCCTTACAATATAAACAAATTAAGAAATTTGTGGGTCATATCAACAGGTTATAAAAACACACCATACATGGACAATCATAAACAGTCTCATGCATACATAGAATTGGGTAACATACAGTAAAAAGTCCTGGTTGGGGCTATAAAGCCATAAAATAAAGTGAAAGCATAGAAAAAGAGTATCAAAGTCTGTGTTAATGCTACAGCGCCAAATAGTAAAATGCCCATGTAAACATTTGTGTATAATCTGAAAAGTGCTCTTCCCAAGACGAGATTGTAAAGCCACCACCAAAGATAGGGAGAGAGGCTTACCAGATGACCGGGACACACTGGACATATGCCACAGTGAGTCAATCAGGCTTTGGTGTCAGCACACCCAAATAAAGGCTCCTCCACTCTCAAACTATATATGCAAATCTGTCTCCCGACATCAACAGGCTTTCCACAAGATCACCAGGCCCGATAATATAACTCGCCAGTCATCCAAACAGTGGCATCAAGACCTCATACAGGAGCCATCACGTGAAGCGAGGGAACAATTTATCAAACTAACTCAAACAGCAATGTCTTGTCAGATCCCAACTGTGCTGCTCATTCCGATGATACAAAACATGCTTCAAAGTTTTTTTTCGTGGTCCGTATGTGAAGTGTTAGAGGGAAGACGTGCCAGTGAGAGACACTGGTATATATGGTGACAGCCGTCCCCAGAGTGTGTCCATAGATTCTTCTTGATGTCAGGTGGCCATTGTACCTTACATAAGCCGAATGTGAGAAACCACCCTCGAACACGATCCTGAGCCAGTGAGTGAGTATCTGATTCATAGACCCCTTCCCTGCCAGTGTCATTAGTATAGTGACAGTGTAGTGTTTTAGCACTGATCACTGAATTGGTGTCACTAGTGCCAAAAGTGTCACTTATGCCTCGTACACACTATTAGAATATCGTCCAAAAATAATCGCCGAACGAAGAATCGTACGATTTTAGTGTAGTGTGTACACTACTTTCGACGGCCGATTCCGACCATCCGAACGAAATTTACCGAAGGATGAAACTCCAAAAATTTTCTCGTATGGGAACTGAATGGACGATTTATGTTTAATGTGTAGAGTAGGCGCACGAAAAAACCCATTAACATACGATCGGAAGTTGCGTCTGACCCGGAAGAAACTCTTGAAATAAACAATATGCATGAATAACCTGCATGTCAGTATATTCAACCACACACACACACACACACATTATATATAGAATATGCAGTATATATATACACGCACACTATATAAAATATACTATATATATATATACATGTGTGTATGCGTTTATATATATATATATACACATATATAACGCATACACACACACACATATATATATACATATATATATATATATATATATTATATTTTATATAGTGTGCGTGTATATATATATACTGCATATTCTATATATCTCTCCCTCTCTCTCTATATATATATATATATATCTATATATATATATATATATATATATATAGAGAGAGAGAGAGAGAGATAGATAATTTATTGATGGAGTGCATGTGCAGTGATTTCACAGTGAAGACACGTTCCCCTTGAAATAAAGCACTGTCAGGGCCCATAATGCAGGCTTCAGTGCTGTACATCCGAAAATAAAGGCCACCCCCACATGTTGGGTATGTGTACTGAGTATAGGAAAAACCATAGGACATTGATCCATATACTCCCAGTCCCCTCATCCCTGCTTGAACCATTGATAAAAGATATTTTAATGGCACACATCCTTGTATACCCAAACAAGTCCCATGCCTAGGATCCAATCAAAACAGACATGACTTTTATTTAGGCCTGAATAAATGAATAAATGCGTGGTTTGGGATATAGCAATAAATGAACCAAATAAAAATGTTGAACCATATAAACTTACATCTCAGATCCAAATAACACATGAAAGCACAAATTATTTTTATTAAGAAAAAGATGTAATGAATATCCCAACACACAAAATATGCGAAAAATAATTATTTACATAGATCATATATACTGCCATACTATTATTGAATTAAAAAATAAATAACATTTATAACGTAATAAATGGTTCAACTAAAGAGTTGTATAATGATAATCCTGGCACCATGAAGATGATGGACGATCTCGCGCAGGATAATGCCAAACATTTGTGGGCTGAGGTGGTGGTGGCGGTAAAGGTGATGGTGTATGTGGCAATGGAGTTGCAGGTTGGGCCTCAATAATCATTGTATTTTTTGTGATATCACCGCTCACCCCTTTATGTAGCACTTGGAGTAACAAGCACTCTGCCATGCATCGCTGTTCCTCTGACATTTTCCTTAGCTTATTAGCTGTAAGAATGCCAAAAGCATCCTGCTCATCAGTTTTTTTTTGTAAAGCTGCCGAAGATTGCGTGAAAAATGATCTAATAGATTCCTCAAGATTTTTGCTCTTCGTAGGTCTAGTTGTAGGTCCACTTGGTGTTGTCAAAAAGTTTTCCTCTGAATGTTCCTAGGGATGGGAAGCAAATAGGTCCAAATTAACAAAACCAATACATTCTAAAAAATTTGAAAGTGAGTTCATAGAACAGAAATATTACAAAAAATGTTATATGAGAGGCATAATTGCAATGGAAAACATATTACATAAAGCAAAACATTGAGAAATTTAAAAATCTGAAATCAATGTAATGGTGTGCCTGATGGAACTTGTGTTAGCTCCTCCTGCTCATCTCCAAAGAGTTCCAGTGACATACACCCAGCCGATGTTGATGGTAACGTTGATAAAGAGGTCCTGGAGTCACACTGATCGGTTAAAAAGCGCAAGCTGTTAAAGTACCACAGCCGTGGCACATAAATCTCTTCAGCAGCGGCTCCAGAGCGCTCAGAATCCCTGATTTTATTCAATTATTTTTTGAATACTGTCCGCAAATTGGCTATTTTATGTTTTACATAAGCAATGTCAGCCTGAGGAGAGACAGCCTTACACAATTCCACCAGCTTGGTATAGGCCTCATGCTTCTTGCCCTTATCAGAATAGTCCTTGGACTTGAGTTTCCACAAACAAGGCATCTGCTGGTATGCATCAATAAACTGTGGCAAGAAGTCTGGTGATGTGAATTTGTCTGCCATGAATCTAAAAAGAAACATATAAAATGCATTTATAATTTGCTATGACATGCACCGTAACCAAAAATATATTCAGTTGAGGTTCAGTATAGCGGTAATGACATAATAGCTCCGTTCTTTCGTTTCAAGTAAATTCGTTCTTACCTTCCGTCGGATCAAGAAAGGTCGCAGAAATTATCACTGAATGATCGGACCAAGAACGATGCAGTAACAATATTCCGAACAGAGCAATCGTTATGGAAGACAGAGTGCATGTGACGTACGCTCCGCCCCTGTCAGCCTCGTTATCACGCTCCGCTGACTGCGACATTGGGCCTACTAGGGCAGCAGCTGGCATGGAAAAGACAGAGGAGACACAGCCTATGAAAAAAAGTTGTAGAAAGAACAGCAGCATGGAAGAGACAGAGGAGACACAGCATGGGCAAAAAAGGGGCAGAAAGAACAGCAGCAAGAAGGAGACAGAAGAGACACAGCTTGACCAAAAATGGTCCAGAATGAAGAGTCCCAAGATGAGGGCAACAGCCATGAGTTTAGGAGAGATGGTGGTGCTTGTGAGGCTCCTTGAAAAATACGACTATGATTGCAAGTTAAAAAACTATAACAAGCCAAATGCAAGAAAAGATATCATATTGGATGTGGTAATTCACTTAATGCATTTTTCCACTGATTTGCAATCTCTAATTTTTAGTTATTCTCATTTGTCAGTTAACAGAAAGAAAAAAATTGCAATGAAAAACAAAAAACGTCTGCTATGTTGGCAAGAACTCGAGAACATGAACAAGACCAACCACTGGAATGTGATACGGAGGAGAGATCCACAGGTCAGTGCAAATTACTAAATGTATCTCTCTTGATGACATTTATAGGTATTGGAAGCTACCAAGTTATTACTAATTCATGTCAATTGAAATCGAATGCAGTGCATGAAGAATGCATGTACATGTTTTGATTTTTTACTTTATGATGTTCAATAACAATATATATTTTAAAGTGGTTCTAAAATTTCATGTATTGTCACCTACATGCATAAGGTGAAAAAATGTTTTGTTTTTAGCAGCCCTTCAACAGCACCCTTTTCGTACCTTTTCCCAAAACAATCCCGCCACACAAACGTGTCCAGTGCCAATGAAGTCAGGGGTCTTGACCGTGTTTCACTGTGTATATAAAAATAACTTTAACAAAGTAATAAAAAATATAAACAGCAGCACACAGGAGTGTGCCCACATGCATGATCCCAGGGCAAGCACGTCCCTGTCGTATCCCTCAAGAAGAGGAGGAGCACAGGTGTGCAGAATGATGAACACAAAAACCGATGATTGTTCCTACTCTGCAAAACAACGCTGCACAGATGAGGTGAGTAATTGACAGGTATACTATTAAAAATAAAGATAACTTCACAGGCACATATCAAATGTACTTTATGTTTAGGTACACCTGAAGATTATTGCAGGCATACCTGAACTGAGTCTTCACACAGCCCTATTGGAGTGATGGATGTCTGCAGAGCCATGCCCGTTGACACACGCCATCATCCTTTCAAAGTGTTTAGTGCAGAGCATTGCGGGGTGCAACAACATGGCCTCCACCATGTTACTTCAGCTGGAGTCTAATTTATACCAAATATCAACAAGTCTAGTTAGTATTTTTCTACACTTTCTTGCTTAAGTGGCTGTTCTATTCAATATGTAGTTGTGTGTTCTATGGTGTCTGCTGCCGCCCTTGGACTACTGGTGTTCTAACAGATTGTGAAACATGCCATCGGTGTAATGCATGGGCAGGGCAGTAGTTATTTAGATGAATGAACATCACTTCCATTACCTATTCAGACGTGTCGTTGATAAGTGCAGAAACAATCTCCTTTATGACTTCCTCCACGTTTCCTCTATTTTGAAGGTGCATCACCAATGCAGTGCAATGAAGAAAAATCATGTATGGAACCAATGCGAGCAGAGGAGAGCTTTGTAAATTCTGCACCACTTGATACAACTTTCAAAGGTTAGCAAATCAAATAATTAAAAATGTATGTAACATATATGTGTTACAACATATAACTATATAATTTGTATTTTCTCTATATTTATACTCTTCTCATCTAATAATCCCATCCAAATACAAGAAGGACAACACGTTCTGTCTCACAATCAAGATTCAGGCTTAGATGTATGGGAGAATTCCTCTCGTGATAGCAATGTGCACCTGCACATGGTCGATCTCACCTCATTACCATTGGATGAAGAAGATCCTGATTCCACCAAAGAGAGTAGTAATCATGTGTCCTGTACAAGTAAGTATGTGCATGTATGTATGCAGTTGAATGATTTCAATTGTGTCTGCAAGATTGTATTGATTATTAATATTGCTTTTTAACAGGTATGGCGGATAGTGCCACAATTGCCAAGTTAAGGAAGGATTTATTCCAGTGCTGTGGTGAATTGCAACGAATTAAAGAAACAGTAGCTTCACTCCAGCACAGATTGGAACAATTCATCGAAATCATTGGTGGATTGTAAAAGTGCAAAGAGGCTTGTGAACACGTGTTTGTATTCTCTTATGTTTTTTACTGTTTTTATGGCTTTAACTACATGTTTGTTTTTTTCTTTGTTTTTTGCATTTTCTTTTTCAAAGACAATATAACCATGTATTTATCTGCACCATTTGGTTAGATAGATAACATAGACCTTTGACTTTAAACATTGACACACAAGATTTTCTGCAAATACATTTCCCATTATGTTAACGCTCTGTAGAGTAGATTATCATTTTATGAAATGTAGTCACCAAAATTATGTAGTGTCAAGGATCACATCTCTGTGACCTACACCATACGGCTAGATTCAGTTATAATGTTTATCATGTTGAATCTCAATTTCATTAAAATTATCCTTTAGTAATGTGGCCCTTCCACTGTCTTATCTTATTCCAGACACCACCTTTTCAGTTCACCTTCACATAAGGGATAAACGCCATACACTATTCCCCACCCCCTTTGCTCCCAATCCTTTTTTTTTACTCCGACCTTCAATACCAAAAATCACTGTGAGAACATTAGTAACGTTTAAATTGTGCCTACCATTTTGGTATGATTAACAAAATATTAATAATGACCATTTCTATTGTCATATTGCAATAAAGAATATACTGGGTGGAGCCTAACGACGTTCGCCTGCTTGTGACCAGGAAGCTGTACACTGTCCGCCATCATTGTGACTGGATTTGTTATCTTAACAAATGCGCTGTTTTTACCGACCAAATGTGAGTGTGCTGATTTTGTTTTTTACATTAAAAACTGTGTTTTGGCAATCTGCACTATTTGGGTCCTCTATATTTTCCATGACCTCCGAGGGATACCTGGGCTTTTGCTGTGTCTGACATCCTGTGCTGTGGAAATCGTGCTGGTGAATAATCCCGAGGGAGTGAGGCTGTTGCAGTGTTTCTTCCTTATACTTACACAGCGGACACTGACCCTCTGTAACGGGGGGTCGGTGAAATCTGGTAAGCAATTAAGAGTGTTGGTGTCACTGGTGAAGGTTTCCACGGTGGAGGTCTGGTGATGGCTGTGATCTACTAAGGACTCTTATCATCTGGATTTATTTAAGTGGACTACATGCGCTGCAGTTTGAACTTTTATATTTTTAGTGTTTCACCTGAACTATCTGCTGGCTGCATAGACTTTTTGATCACTACATATTTGTTTTATACATTACGAGAAAAGTTTGCTTAGTCCCCCTATGCGCAGGATTGTTCTCTTATTATATCCAGATATATAAACTCATAGTTGGCATTTACCACAGCCAGCATGACTATGCTGAAAAACCCTTTATAATTATAAAAGTATGACACTGAGTTAGGTGGAGGGTTAATTCGAACATGTTTACTATCTATTGCTCCTCCACAGTTTGGAAAGTGCCATTTTTCATGGAATTGCCTACCAACTTCTTTCCATTCGTCAGGATTGCTCGGGAACTGTAATCAACAAAGACAAAATTATTGTAGAACATGGAATGATGTGCTAGTTGTGTGTTATGCCATATGTACTAAAAGCTACAGCGATTTGCCCAGGAGAGCTGATCTTCTGCCATATAGTGATGGTGCTCAACCATGGTCTATCTTTGCTTATATTATGAATATGGTATAGAGAACAAAGATGTGCTGCCAATGTCGGATTGAATGGTTATAATGTAGAGAGGGAGTGACTGAAAATGGCTGGAGGAAATGAGTAGCATGATAGACAGTATGTATAAGCAGACAATAAGCATTAATAATTATACATTTTTTGGGATATCTATGTACACAAATATCAACTTACCTTAATGTATTCGTCCAGCATTACTTTTATGATTGCACTACATGTCTCTGGTATTATTATACCAAGTGCTTGCGGTGAAATGCCGGTGGAAAACGTTAGATCCTGCAGGCTTCTCCCTGTGGCAAGATAGCGCAGTGTGGCAATCAAACGTTGTTCTGCACTAATTGACTGCCGCATTCTGGTGTCCCTCTTTGAGATGTGAGGCTCTATTGCAAACAATAGTTGTTGGAAGCTGTTGTCATCCATTCGTAAATAATTGCAGAAATCATCAGCATTGTTCTCCTGCAATTCTCTTAACAGACACATGTGGGAGTACTCATCACCCTTCTGTAGCCACCTCTTTGACCACAGCATCCTTTTCTTTTTTTTCTGTAGTAGAATCAAACTTGCCAGAACTCCACAACCTGTGATAGCAAGTGCTACATGATGCAAATCCATTGCTTCGTCGAACGAAAGATCCTTCGCGGAAGAGACGATTAGGGATGCGCTATGTCCGACAATGACAATGATGTATGGGTGTGGCTTAAAAGGTCATGCGTATGTTACATCACTTCCTCAGCTACGCTACGACGTTCCCGACGTCTGAACGTTGTTTTACGAGATTTTTCGGCCAGCGTGTACCATTGTCGCTTTGGACCGGCAATGAACTATCGAGAAAAAACGGACGATCGGTCGTTCGATATTCTATATGTGTGTACGAGGCTTTAGTGTCCGATTTGTCCGCTGCAATATCGCAGTTCCGCTATCAGTCGCCGATTGCAGCCATTACTATTTAAAAAAAAAAAAAATGTTCCCGGATTTCATTTTAAAAATCTGGTCACCTTATATTAAGGTCTCTTCTGTCATAAAAACCCTGGCTGTCTACTTTTTTATTTTTGCATTTAATACGACTATAAAATGTAAACCTTACGGTGACAGACCTAACAGGACTTGGGTTTTTGGAGGGGACATGACTACCGACTATGGGCCCTGGCTTTTGAGGGGTTTCTCACACACGGTTTCTGTGTGTGTAAAGCTGCATTCCAGGCTGGTTGGGCAATGGCTGGAGGGTTTCTTTATAACTGTAGAGCTGGTTTTCAGGTCTCCAACACCAAGACAAATGCTGTATCATTATTATCCTCAGGGATCCCTGCACACAGTGGTGGATGGTGAAATTTTAGGATGGGGGGCGCCAGACCCTGCCCTTCCTTTTTGACCCAGGAGTATACAGCCCAGCATCTCTAGATATTGTATACAGCATTGCCAGATAGGAGTATATACACAGCATCACCAGATAGGGGTATATACAGCATCACCAGGGGAGTATATACAGCATTACCGGAGGAGTATATACACAACATCACCAGAGGAATATATACATCATCACCAGAGGAGTATATAGGTGTATCACCAGAGGAGTATATGCAGCATTACCAGAGGAGTACATGCAGCATTACCAGAGGAGTATATGCAGCATCACCAATGGAGTATATACAGCATTACCAGAGGAGTACATGCAGCATTACCAGAGGAGTATATACAGCATTACCGGAGGAGTGTCTACAACATCACCAGAGGAATATATACAACATCACCAGAGGAGTATATGCAGCATTACCAGAGGAGTACATGCAGCATTACCAGAGGAGTATATGCAGCATCACCAATGGAGTATATACAGCATTACCAGATAAGGGTATATACAGCATCACCAGAGAGGTATATACAGCATTACCAGAGAGGTATATACAGCATTACCAGAAGAGTATATGCAGCATTACCAGATAGGGGTATATACAGCATTACCAGAGGAGTATATGCAGCATCACCAGAGGAGTATATGCAGCATCACCAGAGGAGTATATGCAGCATCACCAGAGGAGTATATGCAGCATCACCAGAGGAGTATATGCAGCATCACCAGAGGAGTATATACAGCATTACCAAAGGGGTATATGCAGCATCACCAGAGGAGTATATATATAGCATTACCAGAGGAGTATATGCATCATCACCAGATAGGGGTATATACAGCATCACCAGAGGGGTATATGCAGCATTACCAGAGGGGTATATAGTATGACCAGAGGCAGAGGGGTACCCGCACTTACCCCATCTAGGAGTGGGCGGGCAGCAGGCAGGTAGTGAGCGGCGTCCAGTGACTGTGGAGCGGTTTGGTTTCGCTGTGCATCCCCCTCCTCCTCTGAGAAAGGCGTCCAATAGGATCGCCTGTCTTCTCTGCCAATCGGGAAACCAGGAACATACCGGCACTTCCTGATTGACAGAGAACGGTTCAGTGTTAGAACCTTTCTAAGGGCTTGTGGCGGCATGTAGATGCGACCAAAGGGTACTCCAGTTCCAGGGAGAAGTTCAATAGGACAGTTGTAAGACCGATGTGGAGGTAATTGGTCTGCCCCTTTCTTACTGAACTCATCCAGGTAGTGGCGGTATGCTGGAGGGACTGCTTGGCGGGTTCCAAGTCAGGTTCGGAGTCTAGGCTCAGAAGTGAGGGGCCAACGTCCTGGGATAGGAGCAGACAGTGCTGGGTGAAGTACGGAGATGGGAACTGAATGTGCCCAGAGGACCAGTCTATGTAGGGGCTACAAGCCCTGAGCCAGGGGAAGACCCAAGATGATGCAATGGCATCAAGGACCAGCAGCTCTTGGTGTCCACCAGCTGTAGAAACAGGTATAGGAATGGTTTCGTGGGTCACCTGGCCGGATTTGATGGCTGTTCCATCGGCTAGGCGGATGGTCATCTTGTGCGCCTTGGGACACAGGGGCATCTGCTGTAGTGTCAGGAAAGTTTGGTCAACGAAGCAGCTACATGCCCCAGAATCAATAATGGCCGGTACTTGGATGTTCCCTCCGGGCAACTGTAAAGAGATAAGAAGGGTCAGGTGAGAAACATTACTGGTGACAGGAGTTTCTTCCTTGTTGATCCGGTGGTGCCACTTACCGGATTTGGCGGAGCAGGTCCTCACCATGTGTCCGGGCTCCCCGCAGTACAGACACAGGTTGAGAGCACAGCGTCGCTGTCTCTCCTCTGGTGAGAGTGATGGGCGGAGAAGGCCAATCTGCATCGGCTCTGACTGGTCAGATGGTGCGGAGGTGGAAGGAACCGGAGCTGGGTAACTTGGCACACTAGGCATCATCCATGTAAGGCGCGGAGCAGATGTTCCAGAAGCTCTTTCAGCCCGGCGTTCCCTGAGCTGCCGGTCTATTTGGATGGCCAGATTTATGAGGGCGTCCAGGGTCGTGGGTACCCCAAAGCGGGCAAGCTCATCCTTTAAGGGTTCCGACAACCCCAGGTGGAACTGGTAGCAGAGTGCCGCATCGTTCCATGACTTATCAGCGCTCCAGCGTCTGAACTCAGCTACATAGTCCTCTGCTGTGCGCCGGCCCTGTTGCAGGGCATGCAAGGCAGCTTCGGCTGTGGCCATGAGGTGGGGGTCCTGGTATAGTCTGGCCATAGCATCAAGGGATCAGGTGGAAGAATGGTCAAGTCCAAGCAAAGTTCGTAAGCGTGCTGGCAGCAGAAGTATAGAGGGGTCAGACAGACAATCGGATGGTCGTGGAAAGCCAGGGTCGGTGCAGGTAGAGAACAGCAGGCCAGGTCAAGCCGGGTCTAAACAGGAAACAGGAAGGATCACAGGAACTGTAGAACAGGAACAGAGCTGGAGCTCACAGGTACTCAGACGCTGTAGAATGGACAGCACCGGCTACAGGGCATTGAGGGTTCAAATAGAGCCATTTGGCACAGTTTCCGGCGCGTGCACGCGAACGGGCACAGGCGTGCACACCAGCGCACAAGTCCACAAAAAGCATAGATCTTTTCCTAACACCTCTGTTCAAGGCGGCCCTGTCCTGGGTGAAGGCACTGCCAACTTTATTATCAAACCCACTCTTCCACGTGAAGATTTTGCCCTCTTATTTGCAGTACCTACAGGTTTGGTGCAATATTCTGTCTGGGAAGGGTCATTTTTCATAACCTTCCTAATGAGAGCTACAGGTGTAAAATGTTACATTTTTCTCTAATATTTTTGGTACTTTTTATGGCTTGATTTACCGGTGGACACTTGCCAAAAGAACTGCAGGATTACAAAAAGTGTTTCAAAGGTGTGCAAGCAAATCTAAGTCACTATACACATTTGTGACGGAACCGTCCAGCGCCAGCTTCCACCAGTATACAGCTTCCTCCAATCTGGACATATGAACCAGATATTATAGCTGACCATACAAGACTAGCCGACAATAGCTTGTATGAGAACTGGAACTGTTTATTGAAAACTCACACAGAATTTATAGTACACCAGGTCAGATGAGCCTAATCACATTATTGTATGCAAAGACAACTGTATACAAGAATATAATTAACATAACTAAGGAACGACCAACAAAAACAGTATTCTACTCCCCTTCTAGCAACTAATAGCTGACAGTGATATAATTAACATGAGCTAATTAACTAGTCACTTAACCCAGCCTATTCAGCCCCTACAACAGTGAATACAAAGTACTGTACAATCCACATTATTACAAGTATAAACACATAACATCTCACAATAGTTCTAGAACAAGGTAAAGTGTTCACAAGATTAATCTTATCTCTAAGAGATGTTCAGGCAGACAGAAACAATATATGTCTCAGTTACCAATGGGAGAGACATACTTACAATAAACACATTATAGCAGGAGACCCCAGACAGGTGGCTTGAGCTGATGATATTAACATCTGCTATGATTCTTACAGTGTGAAGCAGTGATTGTTGGTAATGGGGCATCTAGGCCCTAAACATGGATCCTGGGCCTAGATTTCCAGAGTCTGTGTGTTTTGGAGAGAAATGGACTTGAATCAGGAACAAGACCACTCCAAGGGTAGACACCCTCAGATTATATTTTTTTAATGACTAATAGCAACTTATTAGTGGTTGATGGCGAAACCCAGTTAGCATTCCCACACTTCTTCCGTGATTACAATACCTGCCATACACAATTTATATCATAATGTAAATTTCACAACACTTCCACGTGATGAACACATTTAGGCCTATCCAACATATAGGCCAACATATTAAGGTGAGCAGTTAGTACATGCGGTGGAGGACATCACATGGTGTTTTAAATCAAGATACTTAATTCAAGATCATGGTTGCACGAAGGATAGAAGGGAACTGTTTGTTCTTTGCAATTTTATATATTTTTTTTTTAACAGAAAGAACAATTTTATAATATTGCATTTGTATGATAATTGTTGTGCAGTGGGTACTGGATTTGGAGTTTTGAGGTTCCCACCATCATTCACATTCAGGTTTTTGGTTTGTCACTTGGAAGTGTTGTGAAATTTATATTATATTTGAAACTGTGTATGGAGGAAATTGCAAATGCTGCAGAAGTGTGAGAATGCTGAGGGGATGTCACCATCACTAATCTATTGCTATTATTCATTAAAAATTATAATGCAAAAGGTGCTATTGTTTCATATATTGGAAGTGCATACTGTGATGGAACCATCCAGCACCCGCTTTGGTGCTTCTGTTAGCATACAGTTTCCTCCAGTCTGGAAGCAGGTTCTATAGCTGCCCTTCCATCCAAGACTATATGGCACTAGCTTAGATGGAAACTGGAACTTTTTATGGAAAAACTCAAAGAATATATAGCATACCAGATCAAATAATAATTTGATCACATTATGCAAACAGTAATATAATTGACATAGCAAATTAAACAACTAGCCACCTGGGTGATGCAGTATCCACCAAGACTGTTCGGCACCAAGCCCACCACCCTGGATACAAAGTACATTGCACATTATCTTAATCATAAACATTTCACAACGGTTCAATAACAAGGTACAGTGGACACAATATCAATCACCTTTGCAAGAGATGATCAGACAGACAGAAACAATAGGTAACTTAATAAACACAATTAACAATGGGAGAAAGACAGCTAGGAGCCGCACTATGGGAGAGACCCACTTACAATAAACAAATTATACCAGGAGACCCCAGACAGGTTGCTTTAACCACTTGCCGACCGCCAACCGCAGGTTGACGGCGACAAGATGGCTCCGCCAGGCAAATCGCCGTCATATGACGGCGGCCGCGATCACTAGCCTAGGGAGCGTGCTCCAGGCGCGGGCGCTACAGCGCCATTCGACACAGGGCCGATCAATCTACAGGGCCAGGCCAATGATTTTTGGCCTGGCCCTGTAGATCGGTCCTGCCAATGATAGGGCTCCTCTGCCTCTGAAATGTAAACAGAGGCAGAGGAAGTGAGCTCCACTTCCTCCCTGAAACCCTTTTCGGTTTCAGCGAGGAAGAAGGAGCATCACCACACTGACACAAAGTCACATAGGCACATTTAACCCCTTGATCGCCCCCCAGTTAACCCTTTCACTCCCTGTCACAGTATCATATAGTGCAGCGATCTGATTTTTACAGATCGCTGTACTCTGACCCTTGTGACACTAAATCAGTGCTAGGGTAGATAGTATTAGGCCTATTTAGGTGAAAATACCCCCCCCCTTGCCTCCCCCAATAAACTTTTTAACCCCTTGATTGCCCGATCACCGTATAAGTGTCACGGGTGACGCTAGCTAGCTAGTTTTTTTTTCCAATCAGATTATCCGTCGTATATTATTTTATTTACCTTTTATAGGTTTTAACCCCCGATCGCCCGGCGGTGACCCCAGTTAGGTTTTAGTGTGCATTAGGGTCAGTGTAAACACCAGACAGGGCCAGTTAGCGAGGTACTCTGACACGCACACACGCACATTAGGTAGGTGTTAGATATTATTGTAATATCTGATCAGAGCAATATCTGCGATCTGATCAGATATAGATTAGCGTCCCCACTAGATTAGGGTTCTAAAAAACGCAGTGTTAGCGGGATCAGCCCAGATAACTGCTAGAACCTGCGTTTAGCCCCTCCGCCCACCCAAGTGCAGGATCAATAGATCGCTGTCACTTACAAAACACTTTACATATATCTGCAGCCTTCGCAGAGATCACGCCCAATCCCTGCAAATTCTGACAGTGAATTTGATAGCGTTTGAAGCAGGCTCTGACAACGAGGTGCGCTTTTTTGCCTGTTAGTCACGCTAGTGTACGTTTCAAATTTAGAAAAGTCCAAAATGTCTGGCCGCACGTACACTAGATGAGAGGCCTACAATATGCTGAATTTGACAGATGAGAGCGATGGGGAAGCCTCACTGTCAGATTCAGGCTCAGCATATGAACCTGTAGACAGCAGTGGCACCCTGTCAGATAGCGCTGACGACTGAGTTGTGGTCCCTGCTAGAGCCAGGCGTACCAGACCCCAGTCTGCTGTCGCTGATGTGCATGAACCGCAGGGCTCTCGTATGGAGCAGAGAGCCAGTACTAGTGCTGCTACCCATTCTGGTGACCTGGCAAGCACCAGCGGCCTAGTACCCCCTGGACATAGACGAACCAGCACTGCAGTATCACGTGGTGACGTGGCGAGTCCCATAAGTGCAGTACAGGCTGGTGTGGCTAGCATGAGTAATGCCCCGCAGCCATGAAGAAGACAAATACAGGCCCGCAAAACCCATAGTGCTCTTCCTGACACGCTTGTAAACCCTGATTGGCAACCCCCCACTGATGCAGCGCCCGTACTCCCCCCCCCCCCCATTCACTGCCCAACCCGGAATCACGGTGAATACAGCTGATTTTACGGCCATTGATTTTTATTCGCTGTATTTCACGCAAGATCTCTATAGATCTATTGTGGACCAAAGCAATTTATATGCTGGTCAATTCATCGCCATTAATCCCCATTTGATACTTGCCAGAGACTGGAAACCAATCACGGTTCCAGAATTTAAGACCTTTCTGGGCCTTTCCTTCCTCATGGGCATAACTAAAAAAATCTGAATTGCAGTCATATTGGTCCACGCACCCAATTCACCATATACCTGTGTTCTCTGCTTGCATGTCCAGGGCACGATACGAGCAGATTTTGCGGTTCATGCACTTCAGTGACAATGAACTCAGTCGTCCACGGGTGACCCTGAATTTGACCGGCT
>BLSH010479874.1:57981-68768 GCA_018402905.1 Glandirana rugosa
GACTTGGGGGGGGTCTCGTCTCATACAAATCGCTTTTTTTTTCGTACCTCCGTCGAGACTAACCGAGCCCGCCCAGGCGAGCCGAATCCGCCGTAACAACGATAGACATTTTGCAAAAAAAAAAAAATATTTTTTTCAGACGACCGACCGAAACATTGCCGCACACACCATAAGGTTTCGACCGGCGCTAACCGGTCCCCCGCCCGTGTCACAGTAGAACCGCGGAAAATGTTTTCATGTCGATCCGACCGGCCCCCTCGATCCTCGTGAGTCCTGTCCCTCGCTGGCGAGGAGGACCGAGGAAGTCGTCCGACCACAGGGACGAGAGGTGGCACGGAACAGAGAGCCTGAGTGCTCCTAGCTCCCCCGGCCAGCCTAGCTGTACTTTTGTAAAAGGCGCCAAGATGACACTGTGCCCGCCCCCTGGCCAATCGCGGCCAGCTTTGGAATACCACACACGCCGTTACAAAGCCAGCCAGCAGACTTTTTTTATAAAAAAAAAAAAACGTTTTACAGATAGCAACAATGCCGCCTAAGCCGAGCGGACCCGCCCGAGCCAATCAGAGCTGCCTCCATGCTTTTTTTTTCGCTAAACATACTCTGCTCTGGGGGGGGTTCAGACCCCCAAAACCCCCCCCCTTATCTACGTCCCTGAGTGTTACACCAATCCGTCAGATGAATATCCCTGGATCTGGTTCCTTCGTTCCTCTCCCAGGCAATGCCAGACGGTGTGTAGGGAAAAGAGATACAACCGGATAGTGCGTTATCGTTCAAAATACTTTATTGGATTTAAAAACACTCAGTTATACTCACAAGCAGCGCTTGTCACGCTGGCAGAGAAACATCATAAGAGCCGGAAGACAGTGGTCCTAAGCGTTTGGTGACACTTCCCGCTCCTGTTCTCAGTGCACCGCACATTCCATCGACCTGCAGCGAACGCCCGGATGCTACTTTTCCTCTTTGCTAGATTGCCATGCACCGTGTCAGACGCGTTTCGTCCATAGGACTTCTACCGTGACCATGTAATGTTATATTGTTCATACGTTTTACAATTTTTTTTCTTCTTAGCAGGTATGTAATTTTTTAAGTTACAGTGTTTTATTAATTGTTTATTCCTTTTCAGGTACGCCATTCAGCTGCAGCACTGATTTATTAATGGTGACAGCAAAAGCGTTTGCTCCCACCATTCATAAAGCAGCGACTCCAGCACTGTTGGCGGTGATTTCACCACCACAGTTAAAAAAAGAGCAAATATACCGGAGCATGGGGCAGTGGGAGGAAATTGGGGCGGATTGCCCCTATGCTCCGGTATATTTTTTTAATAAGTGGCTATGCCCACCATTAGAAGTGGGAGGATGAAGGGAGGTTTTCTAATGGTGGGCATATCCACCGATTGATTCTTTTTTTCCATGAAAAAAATAACATTACTATATATGCCCAACAAGGACCAGCGACATACTAATGTGTTGCTGGTCTTCTCAGGCTATCCTATCCCACCGGGGAACGTGAGAATGCAGCTGGTGGTTCTGCCAGCTGACCATAGAGCTGATTGAAGACTAGAATGGCTCCAATCATCTCCATGGCCAAAGAAACCGGAGGCTACAAGCATTTTGTGACTTAAGTTTCGCCAGATATAAACAGCGCCATTGGGAAATTGGGGAAGCATTTTATCACACCAATTTTGGTGTGGTCAGATGCTTTAAGGGCTGGGGAAAGATCTAGAGTTTAGTAGACCACAAATTTAAAAAAAATATGCGACAATACCTATTTTTATCACAGGGGACATTTAAAATCCCTGTGATAATAATAAAAATGATAAAAAAAAAAAAAAAAAGGAAGGATGAAAGGGACAGTGTAAAAATAAAATAAAAAAGCAAAATGAATAATTAAAAAAGAAAAAAAATGCACCCCTGCGCCCACGCAAAAATGGACGCAAGCGTCAGTCTCGTGCCGTATGGAAACAACAATTTCACCATGCATGTGAGGTATCAACGTGAACATCAGATCGAGGTCAGTATATCTAGCAGTAGTCCTCCTCTGCAGATCTGAAGTGGTAACCTGTAAAGGCTTTTTAAGGCTTTTAAAAATGTATATAATTTGTCGCCACTTCACGGGTGTGTGTCTTTTTTTTTTTCAAATATTATCTTTATTAAACACCCAATAAGGGCAAGCACCAGAACATTACAATCATAATTCAGGAAGGTAACACAAGGGGATTAACATAATCAACGAGTATTCCATAGATAGCGTACATCGGGTATTACCTTCCGGTCCTTAACACATGAGAATATTAAAATGTCTACCAAATAGCGTATCCAGTTACCAATCCTAGGATACTTACAAACAGTCTGGCAGCTTTTCCCAAATTACACTTTTTCTAATAACAGAAGAGGAAAAGATGAAGAGGGGAAGTAGGAAAAAGAAAAAAAAAAAAGGAGGCAAAGAAAAGAGATGTTTAGTGCGGTGGGAGGGGAGAAAGAGGTAGAAATCAGATTATAAAGAGTGGGGCAGGGTTGGGAGGGGAGGGGGGAGGTGGTAGTGTGTGAGGAGACGACGGAGCCCACCAGAGAGGTGGGGTGTTTGGGATCAAAACTTTTTTCGTGGATTCAAGGGAGCGATGCCGAGAGCAGTGCCTTACCTTCTTCAGATAACACGTAAATATTCCACAGTCCCAGGTTCTAGAGTATCTTTCCCTCTTGTCCTGAGAAGTGAGAATCATGTCCTCCATTTTGTTTATTTGTTCCACTTTATTGAACCAGCATATTATAGAAGGTGCAGATTGTTTTTTCCAATACAGAGAGATACATGCTTTGGCTGCGTTCAATAGGTGGCGTAAAATGGATTTGCTATAAGTTTTAGTAGGGATCTGAGAAATATGGAGAAGGAAGAATGCTGGATCTTTTGGAATTTGGTATTCCGTAAATTTTTGTGCAATTGTATGTATTGTCGACCAGTATGTTTGTAGTTGGGGGCATGACCAAAATGTGTGTAGCATAGTCCCTCTATCTTTTCGGCATCGCCAACAGCGATCCGTGGAGGTGGGGAAGCATGCATGTAGTTTGGCGGGTGTGTAATACCATCTGGTAAATATTTTGAAGTTTGCCTCCTGTATCGAGTGGAGATAGACGACTTCAGAGTAAATCGAATGATATTTTGAACCTGAGTTGGCGTGAAAGTATAGTCAAGGTCAGCTTCCCACTTGGCCAGGCATGGTAGATGTGGTTGTCCCATCGGGGTATTCAGTAATGCATAAGTCTTGGATAAAACTTGGGGTAGGTCTTCCATATCTGAGCAATATTCCTCGAATGTCGTAAGAGGTCGGTGGAACCGGGAGGGATTGTGAAGGGGATGCAAAAAAATGATGCAATTTTACGGCGGGCCAGAACGGTAGTCGGTACTGGCCTCCCTCTTCCATCAGGGCCACGATTGATGGCAACTGGCCATCCCTCAAGAAATCCACGGCCCGAACATGTCCTGTTTCTATTAGGTATTTATAATCTCTAGAGTCGAGGCCTGGAGGGGGGGGGGAGTGTGGATTTCCTAGTATAGGGTATAAAGGGGAATCTGGAGTCGAAATCAACTTACGACCCAGCTCTTGAGTGCATATGCGAAGTGTGGTGCCAATGAGTGGATTTTAGGTCAAGGGGTAGTAGGTTGTAGCACCAAGGCGCACCTTTTAGGGGGACGTGTGTTTGTTTCTGTTCCAACTGTGCCCACAGTTTGCGGTCCATATGTCTCCCCCAGTCCAAATGAGTCGCCAGGTAGTATCTTCTAATGTTCGGCACAGCTAGACCACCATATGTCTTCGGCATAGTTAAGTGTACTCTAGGGAGACGGGGTTTCTTATGTGCCCAGATAAAATTGAAAAAAAGCGACTGCACTTGCTTAAAGTAAGCTGGGGGGATCTTAACCGGGAGGGCCTGGAACATGAATAAGAATTTGGGCAATATAACCATCTTCAAGAGATTACATCTCCCAAACCAGGAATGAAGTCCTTTGTGCCATTGGTCCAGCAAGATGCGAGTTTTAGTCACCAAGGGTGGGAAATTCAGTTTAACCACTTCCCGCCCGGCGCATTGACAAATGACGTCCGGGCGGGTGGCTCATTATCCTGACTGGACGTCTATTGACGTCCTCAGGATAATCCGCGATCGGTGGTGCCGTGGGTCAGTATGACCCACCGCATTACCGACCAAGGTAAAAGGCTTCGATCCGACCAATCACGGCTGATCACAGTGTAAATAGGAAGAGCCATTTATCGGCTTTTCCTCTGCTCAGGTCTGCAGACCTGAGCAGCGGAGAGCCGATCGGCTGCTCTCCTGACAGGGGGGGGGCTGCGCTGAATGTTTATCAGCACAGCCACCCTCAGGATCACCCCCACTGGACCACCAGGGAGCCGGATCAGGACCACCAGGGAGCCCCCCTCCCAGGCATCACAATGAGGCCGCCCAGGACCACCAGGGAAGGTGCACAGAGGCCACCCAGGACCACCAGGGAGCCCCCACTAGACCACCAGGTAAGGGCAATATTATGCACTGTAGGGATGGCACTGTGCCCATGTATGATGCCTGCCAGTGCCATCCCTAACAGTGCTTGTTGCACCAGTGCCCACCACTGCCTCCTATAAGTGCCCACCTGTGCCACCTATCAGTGCCCACCTGTGCCACATAAAAGTGCCCATCAGTGCCCAGTGCCACCTATCAGTGCCGCCTAGGAGTGTCCATCAGTGCCGCATATCAGTGCCACGTATCAGTGCCCCTCAGTGTTCCTTGTCAGTGCCGCCCATTAGTGCTACATATTCGCCCCATCATCAGTGCAACCTTATCAGTGCCACCTCATCAGTGCCAATCTGTACTGCCTCATCAGTGTCTGTCCGTGTAGCCTCATCAGTGCCCATCAGTGTAGCCACATCAGTGCCCGTCAGTGAAGGAGAAAATGTACTTTATACAAATTTTAGTGACAGAAACAAAGAAAAACTTATTTATTTTTTTTTAAATTTTCGGTCTTTTTTTTGTTATAGCACAAAAAATAAAAACCGCAGGGGTGATCAAATACCACCAAAAGAAAGCTCTATTTGTGGGAACAAAATGATAAAAATTTTGTTTGGGTACAACGTCGCACGACCTCGCAATTCTCATTCGAATCGCAACAGCACTGAAAACTGAAAATTGGTCTGGGCAGGAAGTGTTCTAAGTGCATGGTATTGAAGTGGTTAAACCCAAAAAATGGCTTTTAATGTATGCAGGAGATCGGTTGGGAGAATAATTCCCATTGCTTCCGATTTGTCAAAGTTTATTTTCAGGTTAGCCATACGGCCGTTCGTGAGCGTGAATAAGAGCTCATCTGCATAAGCCGAGATCTTCTGTTGGGTATCAGCGACATTCAAAACCTGAATGTCTGAGTTCAGTCTGATTTTACAGAGAAAAGGCTCTAGTGAGAGGGCAAACAGAAGTGGGGAAAGTGGACAACCCTGGTGCGTCCCATTGACGATGGGGAACGGGTCGGACAGGATGCCACTGACCTTCACTTGTGCTGTAGGTTGAGAATATATACCTGATATCCAGCCTATCATTGAGTTCCCTAACCATATGTGGCGGAGAACAGAAAACATAAAACTCCAATTTACCCTGTCATATGCCTTCTCAGCGTCAGTGCCGAGAAAGACGCAGGGTGTGCGGGTCTCGATAGCTATGTGTACCAGGTTAAGGACTTTGGTCGTGTTGTCCCTCGCCTCCCTAGTTGGGATAAAACCCACTTGTTCAAGATGGATTAGGGATTGCAAATGGCGTGCCAATCTTGTCGCTATGATTTTAGTGAATAGTTTCAGGTCGATGTTTAAGAGGGAAATAGGTCGATAACTACCACAATGCGCAGGATCTTTGTCGACTTTAGGGATAACAGAAATGTGGGCTTATAGCGAGGTTTGGGGGAAGGGGTTGTCAGTTTTGATCGCGTTAAATAATTTCACCATCTGAGGGCCGAGGGTCGGTAAGAGTGTTTGATAATATGACAGGGTAAAGCCGTCTGATCCCGGGGCTTTCGCCCGTTTAGTAGAATTTACCGCTCCTCGGAGTTCCTCTATGGCGATGGGTTGGTCTAATTCTATTCGGGTTTCCGCCGGGTGTGCGTCATTTTTAAAGTATGTCATGTTTGGCGTCTATGCACTCGGCATGAGATCAACTTTTATATTTCACCAAACATTTGGGCAAAATAGTGTGTTTTTGTGCATCAAAATTCAAAAAAGTTTATGCCTTCACCTCACACTACCTATCCAGGTTTCGGAGGCCATGAAATGCCCAGATGGCAAAAAAAACCCCAAAATGACCCCATTTTGGAAAGTAGACACCCCAAGCTATTTGCTGAGAGGCATGTTGAGTCAATGGAATATTTTATATTTTGCCACAAGTTTCCGGGAAATGACAATTTTTATTTACTTTTTTTTTTTTTCTTTACACAAAGTTGTCATTGAAATGATATATTGCTCACACATGTTATGGGTATATGTGGAATTACACCCCAAAATTAATTCTGCTGCTTCTCCTGAGTACGGGGATACCCAATGTGTGAGACTTTTTAGGAGCCTATCCGCGTACAGAACCCCCGAAAACCAATCACCGCCTTCAGGCTTTCTAAGGGCATAAAATGGTGATTTTACTCCTCTGTACCTATCACGGTTTTGGAGGCCCTGAAATGTCAAGGTACCACAAAACCCCTCCAAATGACCCCATTTTGGAAAGTAGACACCCCAAGGTATTTGCTAACAGGCATGGTGCGTATTTTGCAGCTCTCATTTGTTTTGGAAAATGAAGAAATAAACTGTTTTTTTTTTTTTACTTTTTTAAAATTTCAAAACTTTGTGACAAAATGTGAGATCTGCAAAATACTCAAAATACTTCTCAGCAAATAGCTTGGAATGTCTACTTTCCAAAATGGGGTCATTTGGGGGGGGGGGGGGTTGTGCTATCTGGGCATTCCATGGCCTCCGAAACTGTGATAGGAAGTGAGGAGTAAAATCACCTTTTTACGCACTTAGAAAGCTTGTGATTGGTTTTTGGGGTTCTGTACGCGGCTAGACTGCCAGAAAGTCTCACATATGTGGTATCCCCATATTCAGAAGAAGCAGCAGAATGTATTTTTGGTGTAATTTCACATATACCCATGGCATGTTCAAGTAACTTATCATTTAGTGAGAACTTTGTGAAAAAAAAAATTGTAAATTCCCGAAACTTGTAGCAAAATATAAAATATTCCATGGACTCAACATGCCTCTCAGCAAATAGCTTGGGGTGTCTACTTTCCAAAATGGGGTCATTTGGGGGGGGGGGGGGTTGTGCTATCTGGGCATTCCATGGCCTCCAAAATTGAGATAGGTAGTGTGGGGTGAAGGCATACATTTTTGCCCTTAGAAATCCTGAAGGAGGTGATTGGTTTTCGGGGTCCTGTACGCCAATAGGCTCCCAATAAGTCTCACACATGTGGTATCCCCGTACTCAGGAGAAGCAGCAGAATGTATTTTGGGGTGCAATTCCACATATACCCAAGGCATATGTGAGCAATATATCATTTCAGTGACAACTTTGTGCCATTTTTTTTTTTTTTGGTCATTTTTCAATCACTTATGACAAAAAAATAAAATATTCACTGTCCTCCTCAACATGCCTCTCAGCAAATTCCTTGGGGTGTCTACTTTCCAAAATGGGGTCATTTGGGGGGGAGGGGGGGTTGTACTGCCCTTCCATTTTGGCACCTCAGGAAATGAGATAGGTAGTCATAAAATAAAAGCTGCGGAAATTCCAGAAAATGTACCCTAGTTTGTAGACGCTATAACTTTTGCGCAAAGCAATAAATATACGCTAATTGGCTTTTTTTTTACCCGAGACATGTGGCTGAATGCATTTTGGAAAAAATTTATGACTAAAATTTAGTTTATTGTATTTTTGAAATAAAGTTGAAAATATCAGTTTTTTTCAAAATTTCGGTTCCTTTTTTGTTTAGATCGCAAAAAAATAAAAAGCGCAGTGGTGAACAAATACCACCAAAAGAAAGCTCTATTTGTGGGAAAAAAAGGACGCAAATTTCGTTTGGGTACTGCATTGCATGACCGCGCAATTACCATTTGAAGCGGTGCAGTGCCAAATTGAAAAAAGTGCTTCGGTCCTAAAGCTGGAAATCCTTCCGGGGCTGAAGTGGTTAAGCTGATGATATTAACATCTGGACTGAGTCTCACAGCCTGAAGCAGTCATTGCTGGTTTGGGCCTAGGGACCCCAAATGTGTATATGGGCCCTCCAGTTCCAAGAGTCTGTGTTAGGGATGCACCGAAATTTCAGGCGGCCGAAACATTTTGGCCGAAAATGGCATTCGGTTTTCGGCCTAGTGCATCCTTCATTTTCGGTATCGGTTTTGGCACCAAAATTTCCATTCGGTGCACCACTAGTCTGTGTTTGGGGAGACATGGCCTTGAATCCAAAGTGCTCCCTTAAAAGCCAAGGCCCATAGTCAGTAGGCAAGAGGCTAGCCTGCAGTCCCCTCCAAAAGCCCGCCCTGGTTGGGTCTGTCACACACATCATAGATTCCCTGGAGAGGGTATCACCATTATTAATATTCTCCAATCGTATACAGCAAAAATGAATTTTTTGGATCTTTTGAAGGTTCAAATTTTATTTTTGTTTAACACATAATATTGGTTTGATATTTAAAGTGGAGTTCCACCCACATGTTTTACTCCTCACCATGCAGCACTAATGTGCATCCTTAAAATGAATTGGCAATTTTTTTTTTCTGATCGCTTACCTGATTTATGCCTATATCTAAATTTCACTTCCTCCTCTAGGGGCTGTGGTGCCGTACGTCATTTCAAGTTTTGCATTGGCTCCTGGAAGATCTTGGTCAGTTTGGCATGGCATCGCTCCATTTTGCATAGGCATCTATGGAAAATCTTGGTCAGCTTGGCATGGCATTTCTCCTGTTTTGCATTAGCGGCTATGGAAAATCCTGGTCAGCTTGGCATGGCTGTGCCATGCTAAGCTGACCAAGATTGCTCTGCACTACACATATTTCAACTGGAACTCCGCTTTAATGTTTTAAGAAAGGATTTCACTATTACATAACTTTATTGAATTAGGCCCAGTTCACACGTTGGACGCATTTGCAATGCCATTATTTCTTAACGGCACACCAAATGCGTTGTGATTTTACCATGATTGTCGAGAGACAAAAACACACTAAAATTGCGGCAACAATTGCAATGTCAAACACTCCTTGTTCTGTGTCAAGATCCTCTAAAAAACATAAAAAAGCTTAAAAAAAAAAAAACCCTTCTGCAGTAGCTATTGCTGTGCTATGCTCAGGTGTGAATGGAGCCTAAGGGAGCGCATAGTTTTTGGCAAATTTAAAGGAGAGTGATCAGATTGTAATGTTTGCATGAGCTTAAGATTCCCTAAATGCGACTGGCTCTCCTCTACTGATGTATTGCCTCTCATTTGAGCTCTTCTGTAAATGGCCATACACATGTACATAGACACAGTACACAATATACAGAGCGCATACCTTCCAACTTTTTGAGACAGAAGCGAGGGACACCTATTAGCAAAAGGATGTAGGCATAGGACACACCCCTGCCATACCCCCTTGAAGGAGAATTATGCAAAAAAAAGTTACTTAAACCCAAAGATGCTTTTTATTACCACTGTTATTACCTTATACTGACTTTTGGCATTTACAAATGCAGCAATTTAAAAATTAGATGAAAGGTTTAGGACTGGGAAACATTTTTTAAACGATAAATAGTGCATTTTATATATAACTATATAGATCAGACCAGAATGAGGGACAAATGAGGAGGAATGACAGAGGGACATTGTTCCAAATCAAGGACGGTCCTTCAAAATCAATGACAACCGGGAGCTATGAGAGTGCTCCCACACATACACACAGACAGGTGCTATTCATCACACTTGTCTCTTCCGTGTTTATCTTTTCTTCTTGGATGTGATTGGTTGCCATCTTCCCAGTTTTTGAACATGAATTATAGGTTAAACCACTGAATAGGGAATTTTAAAGGCAATTTTGTTTAATACTCAAGAGAAAATGATTGTATAAAATATACATGTTATTTGTAAAGTCTAAAATTCTTTTTGAACAATGTTATACCAATAAAATCAACAAATCCAAAAAATACAGTCCTGTATGATAAGATGGATTCCATAATGGTATGCTTCCAACGCGTTTCAAAATTATTTCAGTATAGTCTCTTCATCAGGGAAGAAATATACCATTTAAGTAATATACTCTTTTGAAAAGATGACTTCCATATGCCTTAGATCACCATAATTGGGACTGATGCTAACTTCCTGCCATATAAGGATAGCAAAAAGCAAAATGAAGGGGCTTTTTTCACCGACGTTTAAAAAGGTTTGTTGCGTGTCAACGCAAAGGCTATGTTGTGCCTAGGTTCCCCCTGATTTTATCAGTAGAACATTGTTCAAAAATAATTTTAGACTTTACAAATAACGTGTATATTTTATACAATAATTTTCTCTTGAGTATTAAACAAAATTGCCTTAAAAATACCTATTCAGAGGTTTAACCTATCAGAGGCGGCTCTAGGCTTTGTGAGGCCTTAGGCAAAACGTAGATATGAGGCCCCACTCACGCCCATAATGGGAAAATTAAAGTGATAAAAATTAACTGTATTAGGAGGGTACAGTATAGGGGGAGAATAAGTGGACAGTACAGGGGGCAGGAGAGCACAGAACAGGGGGAGGGTAAAGTGGACAGTACAGGGGGC
>BLSH010479874.1:71553-82053 GCA_018402905.1 Glandirana rugosa
AGGACACAGTGACCGACGTTTGACGGGGAGGACACAGTGACCGACGTTTGACGGGGAGGACACAGTGACCGACGTATTGACGGGGTGGACACAGTGACCGACGCTAGACGGGGGTGGACACAGTGACCGACGTTAGACGGGGGTGGACACAGTGACCGACGTTAGACGGGGGTGGACACAGTGACCGAAGCCAGTGACACAGGTGGGGCAGTTATGCAGCCAGTGACACAGGAGGGGCAGTTTGCAGCCAGTGACACAGGAGGGGCAGTTTGCAGCCAGTGACACAGGAGGGGCAGTTTACAGCCAGTGACACAGGGGGGCAGATTGCAGCCAGTGACACAGGTGGGGTACATTGCAGAGTCGTCCCCCCACGCACTTACCCCATCCAGCAGGCAGGACTGTTGCAGAGATTCGGCATGCGAGAGCGCGCTGGAGTCTGCAGAGTTCGGCACACGGAGAGCGGCTGTCCCCCCCTCGACGGTCCCCGGGCAGTCATGGTCTCTGTGGGAGCGGAAGTCACCTCTGCTGCCACAGTGACCCGCCCCCGGCCACGCATCCAATCACCCTGAGCGGAGGCTCAGGGCAGCCAATCAAGCTATGAGTGTGCGCCTGTTCAGCGCACACTCATAGCTTTTAATGGCCAACCAATAGGCTCACTACTTGGCTGTCATGTGACAGCCAAGGAGCCAAAAAAAAAAAAAAAAAAAAAAGAAAGTCAATGTACCGGCACCACCTGCAGGGGGGCGGGTTGACTTTTTTTTTTTTCTTCTTTTGCCGGCAGGGAGGCGGCGCCCCAGTGCACCTCACACATCAGCCGCCGCTGGAGATGATACTGAAAGCCATGGGACATGGGAGGCAATCAACTGACCCAGGGAGGAGGTGTATATTGAGAAAAGGAGAGGTCCAAGAACAGAACCTTGGGGGACACCGACAGAGAAAGGTAGAGGAGCCTCCGGTCGATTTGAATGGCCAGGTTTATCAGGGCATCCATGGTCGCAGGCACCCCGACACGGGTGAGCTCGTCCTTCAGTGGCTCTGAAAGGCCTAGGCGGAATTGATAGCAGAGTGCTGCGTCATTCCAGGCGGTGTCAGTACTCCAACGCCTGAACTCTGCCACATAGTCCTCTGCGATGCGCCGGCCCTGCTTCAGGGCATGCAGGGCGGCCTCGGCGATGGCTGCAAGGTGGGGGTCCTGGTATAATCTGGCCATGGCATCAATGAAGTCATTCAGTGTTGCCACTTCAGGTGCTCACTGTTACCAGAGTTGATGAGCCCAGGTCTGGGGTTCACCTTGCAGCAGGGAGATCACCAGGACCACCTTAGTAGCTTCCAAGGAGAAAGTGCGTGGCTGCAGACCAAAGTATAGTTCGCATGAACTGCGGAAGGCCCTGAACTTCTTCCGATCTCCCGCAAACTTGTCAGGCATGGGGACCTTGGGCTCGGATGGCAGCGCCACAATGGTGCGGGCCACTGCAGCCCCGCTTCCAGATGCAGAGGGGGCAGAGAGCTCACGCACTTGCTCTTCCAGCCGGGTATAACCATCTTGCAGGTTCTTCACAGCTTGCGTGAGCCCGGCCAAATGGACGCATAGCTCGTCCATGGCAGAGGGTGTTCCCTGTGCAGACTCGGACATGGTGGTCCGTTACTGTCACGGTCCTGGTGGTGGAGTCGGTCTTATGCAGGGAACAACCGCTCTTACACACCCGATTCAGGGACCTCTGGTAGAGTAGACAGGAAGTCCCAGAGTGCGGGATGGCACGAGAGTTGGATGGTCACTGGTGGTAGCGTGAAGTTCCAGATGGTCGTGCAGGCTTGAAGGATGGTTGTGCAGGCTGGGTCAGCAACTGGCGGGCTGTGCGGTACAAAGAATCAGGCAAAAGAGTAGTCAAAGTCCAAGCAAAGTTCGTTAACAGACTGGCAGCAGAAGTACAGAGGGGTCAGACAATCGGATGGTCGTGGGTAGCCGGGTCGGTGCAGGCAGATAATCAGCAGGTCAGGTCAAGCCGGGTTGGATCAGAAAAGCAGGAAACAAACACAGGAACTCATGCTCACAGATACTCAGATGCTGTAGAACGGACAGCACCTGCTGACAGGTGCTGGGGGATTAAATAACACTGTTTGGCGCCGTTTCCTGCGCGTGCGCGCATATAGATGCACGCGAACATGCCTAAAAGCGCCAGAAGCCAAAAAAAGTCCAAAAAATAGCCAAACTTCACCAAACACGGAGAAATGTCCAATCTTCTCCTAACAATATGTCTGCAGTCTCCGACCGTCTCCTGTAATATGTCTGCAGTCTCTGATCATCTCCTGTATCATGTCTGCACCCTCTGATCATCTCCTGTATCATGTCTGCACCCTCTGATCATCTCCTGTATCATGTCTGCACCCTCTGATCATCTCCTGTATCATGTCTGCACCCTCTGATCATCTCCTGTATCATGTTCGCAGTCTCTGATCATCTCTTGTATCATGTCTGCAGTCTCTGATCATCTCCTGTATCATGTCTGCACTCCCTAACCATCTCTTGTATCATGTCTGCAGTCTCTGACCGTGACCCTAATCGTGATGCATCGCAGAATCAAATTGTTGACCGGATAATTGTAATCGAATTGTGAGTCCAGTGAAGATGCGCACCCCTAACGGTCATGCGACGCTGTACCCAAATAAAATGTATGTCCTTTTTTCCCACAAATAGAGTTTTCGTGTCTATTTGATGACCTCTGCAGTTTTTATTTTTTGCACTATAAACAGAAAAAAAAAAAAAACAGACAATTTTGAAAATAAAACAATATTTTGTACTTTGCTATAAAACCTATCCAATTAAAAAAAAATGTAAAGAAAATCTAATTTCTTCATAAATTTAGGCCAATATGTATTCTGCTACATGTTTTTGCTAAAAAAAAATCTAAATAAGCGTATACTGATTGGTTTGCACAAAAGTTATCGCGTCTACAAACTATGGGATATTTTTATGGCATTTTTGTTTTTATTTTACTAGTAATGGCAGCAAACAGCAATTTTTTAGCGGGACTGCAACATTGCAGCAGACAAATTTGACACTAAGTGACACTTTCTGGGAACCAGTGGCACTAATGCAGCGATCAGAGCTAAAAAATATGCACTGACACTGTACTCATTTCAAAAGCAGGGAAAGTGTTAACATCGGGGCAATCAAAGGGTTAAATGAGCTCCTAGGGAGTGCTTTCTAACTGTGTGGGGAATACTCTGACTATAGGAACATCTCCATCTTCCTCCCTCACAGAATGGTGGTCTGCCTTGTTTACATAGGCAGACCACCATTCTGCCAATTCTGTGAATGATGGGCAGTCCCGGCGACCATCAGGGCCGCTGGACCCACTGATTGGCTCCCACTGTGTCCAATCACACGCCCCAGACCCAGAAGAAGCGACAACATACAGGTATGTTGTTTCATGCAGCTGGGCCACTCTGCCACAGAAAATGTGCGGTGGGCGGTCCAGAACTGGTTGACGTGGTCCTTCTCCACCTAAAATTCACTTTATCATGAATCTCTGCATTTTGCTGTAAAATCATCTGCATTTTTCTACTGTATTTTTAGCTTTCTTGGTTTACATTTCCTGGTTTTCCTGAAGGCAGTGGTGACATATTTCTGGCTGCACCAATACACTCTGTGAAGGCAAGTCACCACTGAGAAATCTCATGCCTAAACTATTGCCATCATACTACACAAACAAAATGGTTATATTTTTCTTTCATACAAATAGAGCTTTCTTTTGCTGGTATTTAATCACCTCTGGGTTTTTATTTTTTGCTAAACAAAATAAAAGACCGAAAATTTAGAATTTTTTTTTTCCATAGCTTGATAAAAAAATTCAAACAGGTAATTTTGTCCTTCACTGATGTGTGCTCAGAAATCATGGCACAGGAGTGTCACACTCAGATTTCAGGGTATAGGAATGTGTTACACTCAGAATTTAGGGTTAAGGAGTGTGTAGCACACAGAGTGCAGGGTTCAGGAGTGACCGTGTGACAATGGAAGCACCTTCAGCGGTGACAGTGTTTTCAGGCAAGTCTGTCATAATGTGCTTGTATGCAGCATACTAGCACATTATGACTTAAGGTACAATATTACAAACATACCATCAATATACATTATATGATATAAATCCAGAAGTCATTATAGGAGCACTGATACAATCTCAGATAATGAAGTGAACAGCATGAGTATATCAATTGCATATTGTTAAGATTAATGTCACTTTAAAGTTGAGAAGACAAGAGTATCAACACATGACCATTGAAGACTCTGAAGGGCAGAATCTCAGCATGCAGTGGCTGTTGGGCACTCTACCTTCTTGCAAGGGTATGAGGAAGGGAGCATTGCGACTCCCAAGCAACCCTTGTGAGAAGGAAGAGTGTCCGGCTGCCACTGCATGCTGAGATTCTGCCCTTCAGGGTCTTCAGTGGTCCCCACATACTGGCAGCTTCAGTGGTTCCCTATAGTGGAGGATCTCCCCCCTGCATAGTGGCTGTGCCAATCCAGCTGACCCATCCATCCATCTATGGCTGTTACTTATATGCTCAGATCTCTTCCTGGCTTGTGAGTGCATTCATTGTTGCTTTTTTGTTTTACAACAAATTGGATTTACTACACTATATGGCTGCTTGGCGTCCCTCTCCCGTTTCTTTTCTTTCTTTTTTTTTGAATGGGAGTGACTTTTTCATTTCGATCAGCTGATGCACTTGCGGAGCTTTAATGAGCAGAGTGGAAGGGTCTGCATTCCTTTAAAAGTGATTAACCCTTTAGCTACTAAAAACACATTTGTTGCAGTAGATCCCTAAAATTTGAGTTGTATCTTCATAAAAAATTTGGGGAAAATCTGTGATCCAATCACACAAGCAGGAAAATACATCTCTGGTGGCATTCCATACGCCAACTGTATATTAAATGCCTCCAGGTTGCCATATTGCATTGCATTTTTAAGAAAATTACAGTCCTGTAGATTGAAAAGGAAACAGCATTTTTAAAAACAATAAATTACAATATGGTTTATGTCACAATTGTATATGCTGTATTTTTTATTTGCAATATTTTTTTCCATAAAGTGGAGTTATCCTTTAAAGTGAAAATCCAAGGAATCTCCTGGGATAGCACTTGGTCCCTTGAGGCTCGAGGATTAGATGAACTATAGAAAATGTACAGAGTAATAAGAAAGTACATTGCTTTAATCGATATTCTGTATGGATAGAAATATGGAGGCTTCCAATGCTGAACCCGACTTCAAAAAATGCTGATTGTCATGCCAAGGATCTATTGGCATGAACCTTTTTGCATGGGCGGTATGCATTCAGTATATGCAGCCTCCCTGGTCCTTAATGATGAGCAGCTGCATATATGTGTAGCAGAATGTAAATCAACAGATAGAAATGGGTACATACCAACCCATAGCTGCCATCACCCACAGTGGCTAAGAGGAATACCAAGGGGCCAATTAACTAGAATGAGAAGAAACTGCACAGAGATGGACGTTTACGAAAATCAAGCAAAAACCCTGATGGACAGGTTCCAGGAGAAGGGCTACAAAAAGAAGACACTTTACCAAATTAAGGATCAGGTTGCCAAAATGGATAGAAAAGAATTACTGACGAAAAGAACCACCACTAATAAAACAATTGCTCTTCCCTTCATCACACAGTTTAATAGACAATATAAGGAAATAGAAAGCATAATTAGAAAACACTGGTACTTATTACTAAAAGATACAAAACTACAGAAAGTTCTACCAATGAAACCTAATTTAATTTACAGGAAAACAAAAAATTTGAGAGACAAACTAGTACACCACATTCCCCAGCCCCCAAGAAATAAACCAATGTTTGGGGAATTAAAGGGATTCTACTCCTGCGGAAAGTGCATAATATGCACTACCGTTAGAAAGAGAGATAGAAAAACAACTGGTTTCAAATCAAATACCACAGGGAAAACATATGAAATTAAAAAGCTGATCACATGCCACAGTGACTATGTCACCTACCTACTGGCATGCCCATGTGGAATGCAGTATGTGGGACGCACTACAAGAAAACTATCAATAAGACTTGGAGAACATGTATATAACATCAAAAAAGGGATAAGAAACCACAGCTTATCTAAACACTTTAGAATCCACCATGCAAGGGATCCAAGTCTACTCACCTTCTGTGGTATTGATAGAATAGAGCCCCACTGGAGAGGAGGAAACAGGAAAATAGCAGTGTCCCAGAATGAAACGAGATGGATATATGAACTAGGGAGCCTGCAACCTCAGGGAATGAATGTGGACATTGATTTGAACTGTTTTATCACAAATTTTTAACAGAATGGATTAAAATGTAAATGTACATGGTAAAGGGAAATGCCAACCCCCAATTTTATACATTTGGATATATATATATATATACACACACACACACACACACACACACACATTTCTTCATTTTTTACATTTTTTCATTTTTTATTTTTTATTACACATTTTTTTATATTATTATATTATTACTTTATTATCATTTTTATATTTTATTTTTATTATTATTTTTATTTTTATATTTATTTTTATTTTTATTTTATTTTATTTTTTTTATATTTTTTGCATTTTTCTTAATTTTTTCATTTTTTATTCTATTTTAATTTTATTTTTATTTCACTTTATTTTTATTTGTATTTTATTTCATATTCTTAATTTTATTTTATTATATTTTATTTTTCAATTTTCAATCTTTAATTTTTGGTTATGCTATTTTTCTATTTTTCCATGCCCTATTATATATACACATATACATATTTCTTACGATATGAGTTTTTTCAACATTTTACTACCCACGGTTCCCCAAAAGGCTCTCAAGAAACAGTCCCCACGGAGTACTATCTGCAAACATTTTATTCCAAAGAAATGTTTTATTATATATTTTTTACCATATATCTTTTAACATGTTCCATTTTAACTCAAACACGAAGTTTAATAAAGTTATTTTAAATAAAGCCAAAAAACCGCACTAATGGGTAGGGCATCATCCCATTAGCAAGCACATGTGAAACTAATGATAATAATTATGTAAGCATATAAGAGCGAGGCAGACACCTTGAGCCCCACCTCTGAAGACGTCACAGGATATGACGAAACGCGTTATTTGGAACAAGGTGTACGTAGCCACGCTCCTGTGAAACGTAAAACGAAGGCAGGAGGGAACGAAAGTGACCACCAGCACTCAGCGGCGGTGTTCACAGAGCGCTCACAGTGTGACTGTTTTTAAAGCTGTACTGTGGAAAAGTGGCTAAATAAATCCTTTTTACAAGAGAGGTACGCAATGAGATTCTTCTTTTTTATTCATTTCCCAATGGTACGCTGAGGAACAAGGGAGACAAGGGAAGCAGACGGCACCACATCCATAGGTCGGATTGGAGACCTAAAGCGCAAGTGACTTCTCCATACCGTACGGTTGGAGAGTCAAAAGAGTCCGGTAAGCGGGGAAAAAAACCCTCAACCACTTATTTACATTTGAGCACTCAGCACGGCACGGGCACTTGTCTGATATAAGAAGCTAAGAAGTTTTTGTGTTTGCCCTGAAGAAATCTATTTCACCTTCAAACTTTCACTGGCACTTTGAAACATAGACTTTTGTATAGAATCTTAAAGGCACTAGCACTTTTTTAAACAATGAATTAATTTTATGATGTTTCAACAATTTTAATTGTACCACATAATGATATAATTGATGCACATAAATCGGTTTTGCACAAGTATTAGAGAATACAAAAGATAGGTAAGGGTCCCCCTGGGTGGCTACCAGGGACCTATGTTAAATAATTAAGGTACCACGTCCCTAAATCATAATGGAGAGAAAAGAACAGAGGATAGCACCTGGGACTTTATGGGTACCATAAAATGAATCCTTCACAGGAGCCAGTAATCGTAAAAATTATTGTTTTATTACATTACGTTTCTAAAAAACTCACGATTGTGAGTATGTAGTTCAAGAGATAGTAAAAACATGGAAAAACATTCAATATGGAAGCGTATTTGGTCTGTTAGCCCCTTTGGAATCCCTCATGGCTAATGGGTCCTAAGATGCTAGGAACTATACCTATCAGAATTAGAGTAAATTAATATCCCATCTCACAGTGGCTTTAGGGGGGCCCATTATTGTGGCCCACATAGTAAATATACAGATAATTCCATTGTTGATGTCACTGGAAATAAGGTGGATACTTCAAGATCAACAGCTGCTGGTATAGTCCGGCATTTGAACCCACAGTTATGCCTTGGGGATTCCTCTTAACATGTTTCGCGTTCTTTTATTGTACACGCTTCTTCAGAAGATTAGGGCTTATAAGACTAATCTGTAATACATAAACAGAATAACACAGTTTCCAGAAATAAGAAAAAAGAATACAGTATTTTTTGGTACAATCCCTTTATAATTAAACTTACTTATATGGTCCTTGAACATAAACCAAGTGCCTGGGGGATCTACTCACTCATCAACCCCTAGATGTCACGGTGGGGTGTGGGGACGCATAAGCAAATGTCTGTAAAAGTGTGTTTTTTAGCATTAGGTTTAAAGATACGAAAATAGTATGTTTATTATGTTTAAAGCATATTCCATCTCAACCACCAGAAAACCTCCAGATCCCAATTTTCATTAGAGATGGAGCTGCAATAGCAGCTAAACCCACAAAGTGGCCATCTCTATTGAAACATGATCTTACCAATGCAGGGTAATTAACATGTCTGTATAGCTTTAAAAAGCCTTCAGTTAAAATGAATCAGAAATACCTGAAAATAACGGAGTAGGGGCCAATCCGTTTGGTTCGATACTCTTTCCAAAAGACTAACACCAGATCAAGCTGGGGTGTAGATAGCTTAAGGGTTAGATGTACTAAGTAGTTATGGGTTGTGGCATTAACTTCCGTGGAGGGAGATGCCAATGGTCCCGGGATCTCTAACCCTAGGTGAAAAAAGAATGGCAGGGTAAATAACACCTCGCCAGGGGGAGAAAGGGGGGGGGGAGGTGGTTGGATATATGGAACACAAGGGGTCTATTTATGCCTTAAGAGTCAAAGCTTCCTCAGACTTACCAGATCAGGTGTAGAAAGATGTGTACCGACGCCTGTCCGACACAGGTGTGTAACCTGTTCACGGAGCGGCGCCATCTTAAGCGTCCCGGCCCTGACGTCATCGGAGGGAGACTCCTCTCCTCTCCGTGCGTCACTTCCGGCCCGGCTGAATCCCTAGTCATGGCGCATGCGCAAAGCACGTGCTGTCACTGACTTGGGGATTTCCTCCAAGGCCCCTCAAGGGGGAGGGGCTGGGGGAGCGCCGCACAGTCCACAAGCGCCCCGCAAACCCCGGGGGGAGACCGAGTGGGGGCGCATAGGGTGTACGGCGCTTTCAGCCGCACACCCCAAAACCGGCCCAGCTCGACCTGCCTAATCAAAAAAAGAGAAGGGAGGGGGAGACAAGGGGCCGGTCCATAGAGTGACATCTAGTGGTCAAAAAGTAGAGCAGATGGCACTGATATATTAAAGGAACATATATATATATATATATATATATATATACTGTTTACAAAAACCATTAAGCACATACTAGAACTGGTAAACGTTATAGCATACATCCTTAGACCTTAAGGTTTTATATCAGTTAGATGTCTTTGTTGAAGAGTAATCATATAGGTGTGTTCCTAGCTAGGGGCTGCTAGTAATTTGATGGGACTGAAGCAGGAAAATCATGGGTAAAAATATGACTTAATGGTTTATACGAGCAAATTTCATTCAACCCTGGGAAATGGGTGGCATTTAGTTGTTCAATCCAAAGGGTTTCTTTTTGTAGAATTCTCCTGTCCCAATTCCCTCCTCTGGGGTCCCGTGGGACCACTTCTAGGACCACAAAGGAGGCACAGCTTGAATCACATTGTGATATATGCCCATGGGTCCAGGAAAACACAAAATATCTACTACCGAATGGCCATACATTTTACCCCAGATTCTACGCTAATTGCGAAACAGAAGGGGTTATATATCTTATGAGGTGCAACTGTGGCGCATTTTATATAGGTAAAACCTTTAGGGCATTCAAAAAGCGAATACAAGATCATATATACTACTCGTCGGGAGGTAAAATGATCACACCAGTCAGTCGACATCTAGACCTATATCACAAATACGACACAAGCTGTGCCTCCTTTGTGGTCCTAGAAGTGGTCCCACGGGACCCCAGAGGAGGGAATTGGGACAGGAGAATTCTACAAAAAGAAACCCTTTGGATTGAACAACTAAATGCCACCTATTTCCCAGGGTTGAATGAAATTTGCTTGTATAAACCATTTCTGTAAATAAAAAATAAAAAATACAATTTCTCCCCCCGCCACCCCCCCCCCGGAGCCTAAGCTTAATTAAGTCATATTTTTACCCATGATTTTCCTGCTTCAGTCCCATCAAGTTACTAGCAGCCCCTAGCTAGGAACACACCTATATGATTA
>BLSH010479876.1:19880-48959 GCA_018402905.1 Glandirana rugosa
CATGATCAGCCGGAACAGCCATTTTCATGACATTGCCCCCCCCCCCAAGGGGCAGCCTCCAGATGCCCAGCTGGGCAAGCTTAGCAGGGTTGCTCTCCTTAAAAAATTGGTTGAGTCCATCCGCATGGATGTTATCTTCAGGCTCCCAGGAGTTTTCTTCTGGGCTATAGCCCTTTCACTTCACTAAGTACTGGACATTGTTACCCCTCTTCCGGCGATCCAGGATGGATTCCAGTTCAAATTCCTCTTCTCCGTCAACCAGGATTGGGCCTGGCGGGCTAGTCTTCCGCCTGGGAAAAGGATTTGGGGTCACTGTTTTCAGCAGTGGCACGTGAAACACTGGGTGGACACGCAAAGAGGGAGGGAGCTTCAGCTCATAGGCCGCCCTGTTGATCTTCCTTTTCACAGGGAAAGGGGCAATAAACCTGGGGCCCAGTTTCTTGGAAGGGAAGGCAAGTTTTAGGTTCTTCATGGCCAGCCAGACTCTTTCCCCAGGCCGTAAGACCAACTCTCCCCGTCTTCCTTTGTCGAACACCTCTTTGTTATGCTCCTGGGTCCAGGCCATGGTCCCCTGGAGGAGTTTGCAGCTCTCTTCCCAGAATTTGGTCATCTCTTGTACTGCAGGTACTGCACTTTCAAGGCCGTGGTTGAGCATAAAGGTCGGGTGGAAGCCGTAATTGGCCAGGAATGGAAACTGGTTTGTGGCTGAATGGATGGTGTTATTGAAGGCAAACTCTGCCAGTGGCAGCAGAGATACCCAGTAGTCTTGTGAATATGACGAGAAGCAATGGAGATATTGCTTGAGTGTTTGGTCCTCTCTGTCTGACCATTTGTCTGTGGGTGATATGCCGAAGAATATGCCACTTCAATATCAAGTGTGGAGCGCAGGGCTTTCCAGAACCGGGAGGTGAACCGAACTCCGCGGTCTGAGATGATGCTGGTTGGAAGTCTATGGAGCCTCACTATCTCCCGGATAAATATCTCGGCTGTTTCAGTGGCTGATGGGCTACCCAAGCGGAATTGGTGACAGAGCGCAGCGTCATTCCACCCTGTGTCGTCACTCCAGCGTCTAAACTCAGCCACATAGTCCTCTGCCATGCGGCAGCCCTGCTGGAGTGTGTGGAGCGCAGCTTCTGCCGTAGCGGCCTGATGCGGGTTCTCCTAGCAACAGGGAGACCACTAGACCCACTTTTGTGGTCTCCAAGGAGAAGGTGCTGGGTTGGAGGGTGAAATAGAGCTCACAGGAGACACGGAACTTGGTACGGTCGTCTGAGAACCGTTCCGGTAGGGGCACTTGCGGTTCAGATGGCATAGTAACTATGGTGCAGGCTGCAGATTGACCAGCCCCTTGGACAATAGTGAGCTCCTGGATCCATCCCTCTAGCCAGTGGTAGTCCTCCTGCAGGGACTGGACAGCTTGGGTCAGGCCAGCCAGGGGAGGGCAAAGTTCATTCACAGGAGAGGAACCTGCACAGACTCAGGCATGGCTGTCCCTTATGGTCATGTACCTGGTGATGGAGTCTGGCTTATGCAAGAGTAACCTCTCTTATGGCCCTGGTTCGAGAGTCCTTGGTAGTGCAGACAGGAAGCTCAGGAGCACAGGGGGGCATGAGGGCTGGACAAGTCTCTGGTGTCTGGTAGGTGTCCGCTGGAGCTCGTGCAGGCAGAAGCATAGTAGGACAGTCCGGGTCGGCAACTGGCGGGCGGTGCAGTACAGAAGGATTAGGCAAGGGGATGGTCAGGTACAGGCTGGGTCGGCAACAGGCAGGCGGCTGGGGTACAGGGGAGCAGGCAGAAGAGTGGTCGTGGAAGCCGGGGTCAGTGCAGGCAGAGATCAGAGCAGGTTCAAGACAAGCCGGGTCACAGGAACAGGTATCAGGCAATCAAACACTGTAAAACGGACAGCACTTGCTTCCTGGTGCTGTCCTGCTAAATAGACCGTTTTGGTACCATTGGTGTGCACAGGCACGCACATGCGCGCACAGGTGCGTGCACAGGTGCGTGCACTGCGCACAATCAGCTGGAACGGCCCTTTTCCTGACATCTGGAATCAAAAAGACCTCAGGTCTCATATTTACACTTAAATGCAATGGAAAAAAATGAAATGTAAATTAAAGGAGCTATGGGCGGAAGTGACGTTTGATGTCGCTTCTGCCCTTCAATGCTATGGAGCCTAGAGGGCGGCATCTTCCGCTCACTTGGCACACAGGCATTGATGGAAGAGGACCCAATCATCTCCACTGCTATGAGCGGACCGCTAAGTAGCAGAGACGATGGAAAAGTGGCGAGAGGGGGGCACATCTCCTGCCACAATGAAAGGGATCTTGTGGTGAATCCTCCGCAACGACCACTTTTATCTGAAAGCTGACTGCCTGCTGTTTGAAAAAATACCAGGGTTGTTGTAGCTATCTGTTACCATAACAGCAGTATTCAAAGACAAAGTCCTGCCATATAATGACGGCGGGCAATCCAGAAGTGGTTAACAAGGGGGCCCCCAGATCCCGCCCCCCCGTGTGAATGGTACCCTTACTTATTCACCAAAAAAAATGTCAAAAAGAAATAAAACACACACACAATTTTTGACAATTCCTTTATTAAAAATAAAAAAACATCCCAGATGTAGATACATCGTCAATCACGAGCGCAAATCACGAGCCTAGTGAGCGTGTGCGCGCCGCCGGAGGCGCGCCCGCGCGCTCACTGTGTTCAGGGAGGGCCAGGGAGAGTATGCGGCAGCTTCGATTGCCGCCGGCTACCCACGATGGCCCCCCCGGAGCGAAGGAACGGAGGTCCGTGTATGTAAACACAGACCTCCATTCTGTGAAGGGGGAAGGGCTGTGATCACAGCCTTCCTGTACGTGGAGGCTGTGACCACTTCCCTTCCCCAGCTAGGGCAGTCCCCCTACAGTTAGAACACGCCCAGGGAACATAGTTAACCCTTAGAGCGCCCCCTGCAGGTTAACCCCTTCACTGCCAATGACATTTACACAGTAATCAGTGCATTTTTATAGCACTGATCGCTGTATAAATGCCAATGGTCCCAAAAAAGTGTCAAAATGGGCCGACATGTCCGCTGAAATATCGCAGTACCGCTAAAAATCGCAGATCGCCGCCATTACTAGTAAAAAAATAAAATAAAATAAGAAACCCTAAAAATGAATTCTCATCATCCGTAAACGCGACCACTTTTGTGCAAACCAATCAATGAACGCCGATTGCGATTTTTTTTATCACAAATATGAGGAAGAATATAAATCGGCCAAAAACGGTGAAAAAAATGTTTTTATATAATTTTTTTTTGGATTTGTATTTTAGCAAAAAGTAAGAAACTTGGGTTTTTTTGCAAAATTGTCGCTCTTCTTTTGTTTATAGCGGCGATCAGAAATGACGCAGCGGTGATCAAATACCACCAAAAGAAAGCTCTATTTGTGGGAAAAAAAGGACGTAAATTTTGTTTGGGTGCAACGTCACACGACCACGCAATTGTCATTTAAAGCGACGCAGTGCCGAATCGCAAAAAGGGCTCCGGTCCTAAAGCTGGAAATCCTTCCGGGGCTGCAGTGGTTAAATAAGTAAGGGGCAGAGCCACCTAGTGACGTCACCTGGTGGCACCGCCTCATGTGACATCATTGACCCAGCATGGAGAAAAATTATATTTAACTCTAAATTTAAACCATTGATTTCTGTGAAACGTTTTTGTGTTAGTTTTGTGGGATGCGGCCAAACTGTAATCTCCTCAGTAACCATTTTGCTTAATTTTAAACCTTCTTATTATCCTGCAGCAATGACATTGCAGAGTACAAAAACATCTTGGTGATGATCTCATTTATCAATAAGATTAATCAGGACCCCGATCTTCTGCCCAATATTACCCTGGGCTATCATATATTTAGTACTTGTTCTGATCCAATAAAAACTTTGGGATATGCCACAAAGATATTGTCTGGAGAAAATGAAGCTCCCAACTATTACTGTAAGGTAGACGGAGAAGTGGCCGGTTTTATTGGTGACAGTACTTTCCAATCAAATCAAGCGCTGGCGCAGGTACTTAGTCTGTATCGGTATACACAGGTAAGTGATCACTACAATATATTATCTATGTAATATGGTGTGTACAATAGATGGCTTAGTACAGTCTAGGTGGAATCTTTTTAGCCTTACTTTTCTAGAAGGAATGCTGATCAGAATTAACAGAACTTTGAATAATTCAGGTGCCAAAAACACTGTAACCAGCAGAGCAGGGAATAAAAACTGGCACATTCCCAAGAAAAATCAGCACACAGTAAACACACCAAGCATTGTTAGGCACACGGAAAACCCTTTGATCGCCCCTTGATGTTAACCCCTTCCCAGCCAGCGTCAATAGTACAGTGACGGTGCATATTATTAGCACTGGTTACTGTTTTAGTGTCACTGGTGATGTCAGTGTCAGTTAGCCAGTTCCCACAAAGTATCAGTTAGTGTCAGATCACCCACCATACTATTACAGTCCCACTATAAAATGCAAATTGCAGCCATTACTAGTATAAAATAAATAAAAATTCCAGTATACTTTATATAACATAGTTTGTAGACACTATAACGTGCACACAAACCAATTAATATATGCTTATAGAACACAAAAGATAAGATGGCTACACTCAATCCTTGCAAAAACAGCTTTATTCCTGTACAAAATCACAAATTATCGTGTGAAATGCATCTACCTGTTTTTGTCCTCCCTGCCTTATCAGCGTTGGTTGTTTTTATGGATTTTGTACCGGAATAAAGCCATTTTTGCAAGGATTCAGTGTGTAGCCATCCTATCTTTTGTGTTCTATGAGTCTGCAGCAGTGGCAGGGTGTGCGCCTCATCCGTGTGCAGTCTGAGCATTGCAGCCAGAGAATATCAGCTTTTCTCTAATTAATATACGCTTATTGCGATTTTTTTTAACAAAGATATGTAGTAAAATACAATTTGGCCTAAATTTAAAAATACATTTTTTTCTGTTATTGTTGGAAACTTTTTATCCTCCGGAGGAAAACATTTTGAAGGCGTGAATACAGAAAGTCTCATGCTGAAGTTAAAGGAGCCCAAGATGGATGTGAAAGACAGATGGCCATGGAGTTCAGGTGCCAACTCTGAGCTTTCATCAAGGGACTGGGAGGGAGACGATATGAAGGAACCGGAGGCATTGTCAGCCACCCAATCTACTATCACCTGTACTTGTTCTGGCCTCACCAATCGTTGAGGGGCATTCTGGCCTACCATATACCGGTGAAGGTTCTGTTGGCTACCTGAGGAAGGTGTTTCCCTTGTGCGTGTAGCTGGCACACCTCAACCACGTCCTCTCCTTCCAACAGGAGGTTCACCAACACCACCAACACCAGCAGCACCAGCAGCAGCACCATGACCACGTCCCTTATTTGCTCTCCTCATTAGGACCGCAAATGTATTATGTAGCCCTATGTAAGTATTTATTAATACCAATTAATACGTTTTTTTTTTAAAACACCAACGTAGCTGGACTTTTTATTTTGGTGCAAGAAATGCACTGCTCACACCAACAGCTGGAAGCTCTGCCTTTAGAACTAGGAGATTTTTGAACAATAATGTGTCACTTACAGCAACAGCTGGCCCTATAGGAGTAGGCAATGGGTTTGGAACAAGAATCTGTCCCTCTAAGCAACACCTGGAAACTCTCCCTTTTGAACTAGGAGATGAAGATGATTTTTGAACAATAATTTGTCACTTACAGCAACAGCTGGCCCTATAGGAGTAGGCAGTGGTTTTGGAACAAGAATCTGTCCCTCTAAGCAGAAGCCTCTACCTAGTGCAGTCAGATCACTCAAAGCAGCAGTATGTGAAATCTCAAATTACTCCCACAATCTCATCGTTGTGTACGATCCCACAATCTGATTGTTGTGTGCGAACGTAACGATCGTTGCGTTAGACAGAGTTTAATCTGCAATCTCCAACTCTAAGAAGCAGTATTTGAAATCTCAAATTCCTCCAACAATCTGATTGTTGAGCACGATCGTAGCGATCGTTGTTTTATGCAGAGTTTGATCTGCAACTCAAAGCAGCAGTATGTGAAATCTCTAATTTCTGCTATCTGTCCTCAGAGCAACAGCACAGCAGTAGTAAAGTAATCTATCTCAGGATGCAGGATCAGATGTTGTTAAAATGTCTCTAATCTCTCCCTGACGCCGTCAGCTACCTCTCCCTACAGCTAACCAAAGAGCATGTGACTGCAGCATCAAGTGACTCCAGCTTATATAGAGGCTGGGTCACATGATGCACTGGCCAATCACAGCCATGCCATTAGTAGGCATGGCTGTGATGGCTTCTAAGGGCAAACCAGTGAAACGCTTGTTGATTGGCTGCTTCTCAATACCTGCAGCTTCTCAATACGTGGAGTAAAATAGTAAAATAGCAGAACCCCGGACCGAAGCCAAACGTTTTTTGAAATGTCCGGGTCCTGGACACCCAAAAGTTCGGTACGGACCCAAACGTTACAGTCCGGGTTCGCTCAACACTAGTGGTTAGCGCACATCTCTATGCCTGTCACATTTATTAGGTGTTTATTTTCTATCTTCCCATGTAGTTTACTTTTGGGATTTTTTTTAGGCAATATGGGTGCTGTCTGGCTGTATATATTTTTTCATTTATTTATAGAGCTATGCTTAGTTGGGGCAGTTTGCGCTCCTTTTTTCCCTTGCCCATTATCCATTCTCCTTTTTACCATCTTTGTGGTTTGGGACCGCTGGTAGTCCCTGATAAAAACAAGAGACTTCATTTTACCAGTCAAATGTGAGTGCATTTTTTTTTCCTTTTTTCACAAAAAAGCTGTTACTTTTTACTGCACCATGAGAGTATTCTATGCTTGTCCCACATGAATATCACATGGAGGATGAAGGTCACTGAGGTGTGCATTACATACTGAGCAGCTACTCTGATATCTAGTCATCTGGTTGATTTGATTCTGGTTGGCTATCTGCATCTTGGAAGGCTTGTTGGACCTCTGTGATGGGGGGGTCACTTACATCTGGTAAGGAGCAGTGTGTGAGGGTGTCGGTGGCGGTCTCTTCACTTTTCTGCTCTTCAGATGGGGCCTATCCTCTTTGCTTCTCATACAGCAGGGGTAGGGAACCTGCGGCTCTCCAGCTGTTGTAGAACTACATTTCCCATCATGCTTCTGCGAGTAATTGTACCCATCAGCCTTGCAATGCCTCATGGGAAATGTAGTTCTACAACAGCTGGAGAGCCGCAGGTTCCCTACCCCTGTCATACAGCATAAATGTTTATACTATCTACTACACCATGAGAGTCTCTTTGCCTTACATGTGTATTACACCGAGGAAGGAATAGCCCTGACAATATTTCAACTTAGAAGTTCCATACCGGAATCAGCTCATCTACCCCTGGCTGTTTTTCTTGTGTCAACTTGTGATTGGGAAGGCTCATTGGACTATTTACAGCTGGTAAGGGGCAGTGTGTGAGGGTGCTGGTGACAGGTTCTTCATTTTATCACCCTCCAGAGGAGGTCTTTCATCATAGTTTCATGGGCTACAGAAACCAGTTCAACAATATTGTGCTAGCTGCTATTATTTCAACGTATTTCTGCACCCAGTGCAGCATTACCTATATATATATTCTTTGAGTGTGGACTAATGTCCACCAGACAGGGCATACAGTTCTGGCACTGCCGCCTGCCAGGCCTTTTGGGGGTCGGCTCCTGCTGGCACTGAATGACACATCTATCAAAGTGCATTTATTTTAGTTAGCATCTTTTGTATACAGTTAGTTATATAGGAATTTGGCTAAAAGTATTGAATATGCATGATGTTTATGTGACACTAATAAATTACATTGTTTGTAATGAATTATTAGAATGAGTACATGTGAAGTTACCCTGAAGAAGCGGTTATTTATCTGTGAAACATTGGACTGCTCTATGTATCAAATTCTCACTCAAGTATCATGAAGCTTTGTACTGTATGTCATGTGCCTTGAATGATTTTACAGTCTTTTAAATGTTTGTATTAATAAAATGTAAAACCTTTTTTAATACACTTGATAACTGTTTGCTCACCTCATTATCAGCAACATTCTTTAACCCCTCCAGGTCCGCGCTATTGCCGAAATACGGCTCCAGCGCGGACCTGAAATGCCGGGAGGACGTCCATGGACGTCCTCCCACTGCGCATTCTCCCGCGCGCCCCCTGGAGGCAGCGGCGGCGCGCGCGGGTGCCCGCGGGTCGGGCGGACTCGATGTCCGCCCGAGACCCGCGATCACTTTCAGGAGCCTCAGAACGGGGAACCACCGTTGTAAACACGGTGGTTCCCCGTTCTTTGACAGGGGACATAGCAGATCTACTGATCCCTGTCACTGGGATCAGTTAGATCTGTTATGTCCCGACTAGCCATGCCCCCCCACAGTTAGAACACAGCCAGGGAACATATTTAACCCCTACACTGCCCCCTGCAGGTTAACCCCTTCACTGCCAATGACATTTATACAGTAATCAGTGGACATTTAAATTTCTGATCGCTGAATAAATGTCATTGGTCCCAAAAAAGTGTCAAAATGTTCCGACATGTCCCCCCCAATATCGCAGTCCCGATAAAAATCGCAGATCGCCGCCATTACTAGTAAAAAAAAAAAAATAATAAAAACGCCGTAAATCAATTCCCAGTTTGTAGACGCGATAACTTTTGCGCAAACCAATCAATATACGCCGATTGCGATTTTTTTTTTCCCAAAAATATGTAGAAGAATATACATCGGCCAAAACCGATGAATAATTTTTTTAATGGATTTGTACTTTAGCAAAAAGTAAAAAATATTGTTCTTTTTTGCAAAATTGTCGCTCATTTTTTGTTTATAGCGGCGATCAGAAATGACGCAGAGGGGATCAAATACCACCAAAAGAAAGCTCTATTTGTGGGAAAAAAAGGACGCAAATTTTATTTGGGTACAACGTCGCACGACCGCGCAATTGTCATTCAAAATGCGACAGCGCTGAAAGCCAAAAATTGGTCTGGGCAGGAGGGGGGTTTAAGTGCCCAGTAAGGAATTGGTTAAAGTCCCTTTCGTTTATCTAACGGAGAGTTATCTCTCCTAGTATATGGTTATACAGTCTATATTTGGGAAGTGATGTATCTCTTGCTGGTTTTGGAACTGGTTTTAATGTCGTTGTTTTTCATTGATACATGTTCCCCAGGGCAGTAGCCAGACCCCCCCCCCCCCCCCTAATCATTGTACGCACAAAAACTTGCATATAAGCCTTACAAATGGGCATGTTTAACTTTTCCAGTTAGGGTCCCATAGACTTCAATGCGGTTTATTGTTCAGCTCTTAATTTTTGCATTATTTGAAAGTTCTGACGTGAACCAAACAGGGAGTCATCCATCTCTAGGTGAGAGTGGGCAGCCCTGTCTCCCTCCATTGGTGATGTGAAATGTTTTAGATAGTAGTCCTGAGTTGTGTACCTCCGCAGATGGACAAGAATACAGTGCTAGTATGAAGGAAAAGATTGGACGCTGGAAACCAAACCACTGAAGACTGTTAGCCATCTATCTCCAATTAACCCAGTCAAACAACTTCCCTGCATCTATAGAAAGCAGCACAGAAGCCGTTTGAATGTGTTCACCATAATCAATGAGGTTCAATATACGCCGGGTGGCATCTGAGGCCTGTCTCCCCTTAGTGAAGCCTGTTTGATCATGTCTAACGAGATAATGCATAGGAGTAATACTGTGATTTGCCTGTACTTTTGCATATATCTTTATATCTGTGTTTAAGAGGGAGATAGGTCTGACGTTAGAAGGTGTAGAGGGGTGCTTTCCCGGATTTGAGATTATAACAATGTGCGCTCTCAGCATATCTGACAGGAAAGAAGCTTGCGATTGAGCTGCATTGAGTAGGGTAAGGAGAAATGGGGCCAATAGAGAGTTAAAGGTTTTGTAGTACTCGTTTCTGAACCCATTGGGCCTTGGGGATTTGAATTTCACACTCTCAATTTCAGGAATAGTGAAGGGAGCATTAAGTTGTTGGATATTTGCCTGTGATAATGCAGGTAGGCTTATAAACCAAAATGGTATTGAGCAATGTCAGAGTCCAAGGGTTTGGAAGGATTAATCTTAAGGTTATACTGTAGTAGTCTGAAAAGCATCCACAGTGTGTTGGGGATTTAACCATTTTTGGTTGGTAGAGGGGTCAAAGCTATAGGGAATATTAGCTTTAATTTGCTGGGCCTTAAGTCTGTTAGCCAAAAAATTCCTGCTTTATTGTTGTATGCATAATATTTGAGTTTAAGGAAACTCAGGCATTTATCATGTTGTTCAAACAGAAACCCTCGGAGTTCTGTGTGTAATTTAAAAAGGAAAGCAGTAGTGGACTGATCAATTTTTTCTTTGTTTTGGAGGTCTAGGGCATGGATCTCTGCTAATAGGTTGTTGAGCCTGGAGTTAGCTTTCCATTTGGCTATATTCCCCAATTTTATAAGGAATGCCCCTCATGTTTGCCGTATGGGCATTCCAGAGTGAGAAGAGGGAGATACATCATCAGTGTTGTTAAATGCAAAAATATCCCTGATATGCTGAGATAGCAGGGCACTGTTACGTGGATCCTGGATAAGCTCATTATTACACCGCCATAACTTTATTGGAGGGGAAGTGTTCTGCTCCACTAGTGTAAGAGTAATAGCTGAGTGGTCAGACCATGTGATAGAATAAATAGTGAAGGAAGACACTTGTTGTAAAATCCATTTATCCACAATAAATAAATTGTTTTCATTTGCATGTAAGCGCCACACATCATATACATTTTCCTTGTGTAGAAGTGTGAAGGCACTCGGCCTTTGGGCATTGAGGACATATCAAGATGGATGAGGAACAACTGTTAGGTTACAGTCACCACAGAGGATTAGATTGCCATGCTTGTTTGCAGCTAGTTTTTTTAATATTTTGTGTAGGCGGTGGAGTTGTCAAGTGTTGTGGCATAAATATTTGCCAGTGGCTGATTGTTAATTTCACATTACAGGATAATAAAATGGCTATCCAGATCAATAATTATTGCATGTAATGTGAAGGCCAAAGTGTTTCTGATTGCTATTAATACACAACATTTTGGAGAAGAAGGTGGAAAATAGATATGCTGGAAACCTTTGTGCTTAAGGGTGGGAACAGCATCAGTTTGAAAATGTGTCTTTTGGACTGCTAGGATATCAGCTCACTGGGGCAAAGCTTCACACCAGTGAGAGAACCTCTTGGCCTGGTGGTTGAGGCCAAAGGCATTCATTGACAGCATTTGTAGTGTCATAATGATGTTAAAGGAGGTGATAGGTGTGTATACAGACTCAGTGTATCGCTGAAGAGCTGGCACCCCAAAAGGTATTGAGACTATGATGAATTCTGTAGGTGACTTGGTGGCAGCAAAGCAAGGTTATTGATATATCATCTGACTTGCCAAAGAGTGGGTACCCCAGAAGAAAAGTCAAAACTAAAAAGAAAGAACAGTCAAGCCAAGGGGAACAAAAGACAATGTAAAAAAAACAAAGCTTCAGGTTCATTAGGAGAACCATGCAGGCGGGTTAAAAAAAAAAAAAGGTTCTATGCACTGAATGCCCCATCAGGCTTTGGGTTCTCTCTCTGTCACCATCATCTTTCCTATTCTTGTCCTCTTTCTTCCTCTCTTTTCTCTTCCCCCTCCTTTCTTCTCCTTTTCTATTCTTCATCTCACTCCTCTACCCTTTCTTTGCTGAGCTTCTTCTCGGGTAACAGTAACCACCTGTTCTCTGGGCACTTGACACAATATTTTTTTCCACTAAGGTTGTTTAGATTTAACTGTTTCCCTCCTCCTCCATACTGAGTTTATATTGGTTGCTTAAAGGTTTTTTTATTTTTATCGCATTACCGCCAATAGCACCACAGTCGGGGCACCCACGCCTAGCTCCTTGGATAATTCCTTGTTTTGTTTTCATTGACGCTTGGGAGGCTATCCGGCCCCCTCAGGAATAAGGGTCTTGTGTTGGTTAGTCTTCCTGGTGGCCTCTACTATTCCACTGGCTGCCTGATAGGGGGCGTGGGACGGGGTTGCTTTTTCCGCCACGGCACAGTTTGTTCCCAGTTGTGGTGCCACGGGGGATGGCCTTAGCCCCTCTACCGTGAATTCCCTACCCCCCCTCATGGGGATAGCCTAAAGTTAGACCTCTTGGGCAGAGGGCTTAGATTATTCTCGTTATTATATGGATGCTATTATATTGTATGTCTGGGTCCACTTGTTCTGCTGAAATATTTTTCCTGTTACGTTTTTGTAATGCTTTTCTTTCTCAATAAAAAATATATTGATAATAAAAAAGGTTCTATAAGAACCAGGAGCAGAAAATCTGCAATGTTTCCTGGGGGTTAAAATAGTGTGCAGTTGTAAATAAAAAAGGACAAACTATGGTGGTACTAGGAGAGCCAAGAGACCATGTGGTAGCATTGCTTGTGAGAGACTACTTGCCAGGCTTCTGACACTAGAGATGGAGAGTACCAGGCTGCAGGAGGTGATGGGTGTTCTTGTAGTATGCTCCATGAATGGAGGAGCCTTAGACCATCTTCCATATTTGTAATGGAGGAGGTAGTTTTGTCATGCATAACGACCAAAGTGGCTGGATGTCTCCATTGATAAGTGATAGAGTGGTTCCTCATTGCTTTAGTAATGGTGTTGAGATTTTTCCTTTTGCTCAAAGTGTGTGCAGAGAGATCTGGTAGCACTTGAAAGTTCAAGGCCTGCTCAGGAAGCTGATCATTTTCTGTTGAAAGCTGCAAGCAGCCTTTCTTTCACCTGAAAAAACTGCATCTGCAGGTGGATGTCTCATGGTATGTTGGAGGGGAGAAATGACAGTTTAGGAACCCCGTGGATAGAGTTGAGCGAACCCAGACTGTAAAGTTTGGGTCCGTACCGAACTTTGGGGTGTCCGGCACCCGGACCCGAACCCGGACTTTTCAAAAAAAGTCCGGGTTCGGGTCCGGGGTTTGGGTATTTTATTCCACGTGTTGAAAAGCTGCCAAAGGCAGCCAATCAACAAGTGTTTCACTGGTTTTCCCTTAGAAGCCATCACAGCCATGCCTACTAATGGCATGGCTGTGATTGGCCAGTGCACCATGTGACCCAGCCTCTATATGAGGCTGGAGTCACCGTGCTGCATGTCATATGCTCTCAGGATAGTTTAGGGAGAGGATGCTGCTGGCTCTGTGAGGGACAGATTGCAGATCATCTCATTCTGCATTACTGAACGATCTGATTGTGGAATAGGGAGAGATACTAGTACTGCTGCTTTGAGGGACAGATTGCACACCTCATCCTGCTGCACAGAAAAATCTGACTGGACTAGGTAGAGTCTGTTGCTTTAAGGGAAAGATTATTCTTCTAAAATCATCATCAAGTTGTACAGGGAAAGGTTCCAGCTGTTGCTTTAAGGGAAAGATTAGTGTTCTAAAATCATCATCAAGTTGTACAGGGAAAGGTTCCAGCTGTTGCTTTAAGGGAAAGATTATTGTTCTAAAATCATCTAGAAAGTGTGTGGGAAAACCCTGTTTCAGCCGCGTGGAGCCATATTAGTGTTCTAAAATCATCTTCACTGAAGATGATTTTAGAACACTAATATGGCTCCACGCGGCTGAAACAGATTTCAGATTTTAGAATCTAAAAACATCTCCTAGTTCTATAGGGAGAGGTTCCTACTGTTGCTTAAAGGGACAGATTATTGTTTCTTGCACAAAATTAAAAAGTGCATCTACATTGCTGGTTTAAAAAAAAAAAAAGAAATTCCAAAAACTACATTTGCGGCCAGCGGTGCATTTCTTGCACAAAAATAAAAAAAAAAACAGTGTTGGCTACCTCCTCCTCCTCCTCCACCGCCACTTTCACTGCCTCCTCAACCTCCAATTCCACATCCTCCTCCATTTTTGATTTTTTGACACCATATGACCCTCCCAAGATTGGAGGAGAGTAAATCTTCTCATAAAGAAACAATATTCTAATTGTATTACAAGGTTTCCCCTGAAGCTGGCTCAACCACATTGTGTCTGTGTAGGTTAGGATGAGGACCAGGCATGAATGGCCAATATACCACTTCAGGGTGTAGCCACTAGGGATTAAGCCCAATGGAGAAAGGAAAAAGGCCCGACTGGGTATGTCTGGAACATAGGCAGAAGTCTTTAGAGGTGCAATTAGTTTAAGCCTAACAAGGGCAGGTGCCCACCATCCACATAGGTCAAAATGGAGGGGGAAAAGACGAGGAGCCAGAGCGGGGCCAGGCAGCAGGCCAGCTAGGAGTGCCGAAACAAAAGATGCGGCATCGTGATTGCATGTTCAGTGTTTAGTCACAGATAGGCTGCCCATCAGCAGGTGTGTGAGTATCTCTGTCTTTAGAGTCTCATAGTACTGGGCCTTATCTGTTTCCAGATCGAAGTAGGCTTTTTGGGGTTCGCTGGTCAAGAATGGTGCTAGCAGTCCCACCCACTGTTCTTTTGGCCATCCTTCATGAAGAGGCAAGGCACTTCAAAAAGGCACGCGCGCGCTCACTGTCTTCCCGGAGGGCCAGGGAGTGGGTGCGGCAGACTCGATCTCCGCTGGCTACCCGTGATGCCCCCCCCCCCCGGAGTGAAAGAACGGAGGTCCGTGTATGTAAACACAGATCTCCATTCTGCGAGGGGGAAGGACTGTGATCACAGCCTCCCTCTATACGGAAGCTGTGATCACTCCCCTTCCCCTGCCAGGGCAGCCCACACACAGTTAGAACACGCCCAGGGAACACAGTTAACCCTTAGAGCGCCCCCTTCACTGTCAATGGCATTTACACTGTAATCAGTGCATTTTTATAGCATTGATCGCTGTATAAATGCCAATGGTCCCAAAAAAGTGTCAAAATAGTCTGACATGTCCGTTGCAATATTGCAGTACCGCTAAAAATCGCAGATCGCCGCCATTACTAGTAAAAAAAAAAAATAATAATAAAAACCCCAGAAATTAATTCTCATCATCCGTAAACGCGGCAACTTTTGTGCAAACCAATCAATAAACCCCGATTGTCATTTTTTTGATCACAAATATGAGGAAGAATATAAATCGGCCAAAACCGTTGAAAAACACGTTTTTTTATTTTTTTTTTTGGATTTGTATTTTAGCAAAAAGTAAGAAATGTGGGTTTTTTTGCAAAATGGTCGCTCTTCTTTTGTTTATAGCGGCGATCAGAAATGATCAGCAGCGGTGATCAAATACCACCAAAAGAAAGCTCTATTTGTGGAAAAAAAAAAGGACGCAAATTTGTTTGGGTGCAACGTTGCACGACCGCGCAATTGTCAGTTGAAGCGACGCAGTGCCGAATCGCAAAAAGTGCTCTGGTCCTAAAGTGTGAAATCCTTCCGGGGCTGAAGTGGTTAAATATAGTGCCTGGTGGGTCCCTTTAGTCTGCCTGTAAAGTGGTGCATCTGTACTATGTATAGAACCCACTGCAGCAATAATGACATTTATAAAGTAAAAAAAATAATTTTCCATTCAAGCTCTCTTTATTTTATAAACAACAGCTTGGGGAGCCAGTCTGTATGATGAGTCCACAATTTAGTGCACTTGGAACAAGATTAGAGAATTTTTGGATTTATTGGTGTCTCTTTTGAAGACTTTGGATAGAAGTAACAGGTGCAGAAAAATTGGGTTTTGGGTGTCAGTGGTGCCTCCATACTGTAACCCTATAGAGGTACTCTTGATGAAAGAAAGAATTGGCTTTGCTGTCAAAAATGGAAATGATATGCCCCGGTCAAACAGTGCGGAAAAATTGGTCTTTAACCACTTGACCACAGGGCACTTAAACCCCCTTTCTAACCAGACCAATTTTCAGCTTTCAGCGCTCTCACATTTTGAATGACAATTACTCAGTCATACTACACTGTACTCATGTGAAATGTTTGTCCTTTTTCACACAAATAGAGCTTTTCTTTTGGTGGTAGTTAATCACTGCTGTTTTTTAATTTTTTGCGCTATGAATGAAAAAAGAATGAAAATTTTGCAAATTAGTAATTTTTCTTCATAAAATTTGGACAACATTTTTATTGCTACTTATCTTTGGTAAAAAAATAACCCAAATTAGTGTATATTATTTGGTCTTTGTGAGAGGTATAGAGTTTACAAGCTATGGCAATCACTAAAAATTGATCAAACCTGATGTACTGATGGCCTATATCATTTCTTGAGACCCTAACAAGTCAGGAAAGTAGAAATACCCCCCAAATTACCCCTTTTTAGAAAGTAGACAGTCCAAGGTATTTAGTAAGAGGCATGGTGAGTTTTTTGAAGATGTAATTTTTTCCCACAATTCTTTGCAAAATTAAGCTTTTTATTTTTTCATAAAATTGTCAAAATAACAGGTTATTTCTCACACACAGCATATGCATACCACAAATTACACCTCCAAAACACATTTTGCTACTTCTCCTGAATATGGCGATACCCCATGTGTGAGACCTTTACACAGGCTAGCCACATAGAGAGGCCAAACATGCAGGGATCGCCATCAGGCTTTCTAGGAGCATAAATTACGCATAAAATATCTTGACTACCTATCACACTTTTGAAGGCCCTGGAGCAGCAGTACAAGAGAAACACCCAAAAATGACCACATTTTGGAAAGTAAACACCCCAACATATATTCTATGAGGCATAATGAGTTTTATGAACATGTCATATTTTTCTGCAAGTTATTTGGAAAATGTTGAAAGAAAATGAAAATATATTTTTCTTATACAAAGTTGTCCATTTATACAACATGTCTAACACATAGCATGTACATAGCAAAAATTACACCCCAAAATATATTCTGCTACTTGTTCCAAGTATGGTGATACCACATGTGTGAGGTTTTTCCACAGCCTGGCCACATACAGAGGCCCAACATGCAGGGAGCACCATCAGGCATTATAGGAACACACATTTTAAATCTAATTGGACTACCTATCACACTTTTGTGAGGCACGGAGGGGCACTGTAGTGGCATGGATGTGGACGGATGAGCCAGGGATGGAGCATGGATGTGGATGGGTGAGCCAGGGATGGAACGTGGATGTGAACGGATGAGCCAGGGATGGAGCATATCTCAATGCATATGTCAAAGAACTCCTGCACATAAAAACTCGATGCCATATGAGTGTACAAAAACATCTTTCAAAAATTGGTAAACAACTATTAAGGTCTATATCAGGGATATGAAATTAGCGGACCTCCAGACGTTGCAGGACTACAAGTCCCATGAGGCATAGCAAGATTCTGCCTCTGGGTGTCATGCTTGTGGCAGTCTGAGGCATGATGGGACTTGTAGTTTTGCAAGAGCTGGAGGTCCGCTATTTGCTTATCCCTGGTCTATAACAAGATTGGGACCAGATGGCATGAGTGAGTCCAGATCATAACTTCATCTGGTCTCATTCTGAGAAATCTGCCGACACATTTCACTACCTCTCCAATATCCTATCTATTACCTACGACTTCAACAGGGATTACAAGTCTGAAATGGTATACAGCTGTTTTTCAAAAGCAATTTTACACACTAAGGCAAAAATACATTTTAATTAATTTTATTGCACACAAACACAATATATTACCTATTTTTTTTGGTAAAATATAAAATATGGTGTTGTGCTAAGTAAATAGATGCCAAACACGTCAAGCTTCAAAATTGCTGGTGAAATGATGGCAAGCATTGGTATTTAAAAATCTCTGTAGGCAAAACTTGATAATCCTTTAGCCATTACAGGTTACCAGTTTAGAGTTACAGAAGAGGTCTGGTGATAGAATTATTGCTCTTGCTGATGTTGGCGTAAATACCTCACATGTGGTGCAATCACCGTTTATATATACATATGTGTACAGGACCAACTCGTGCATTTGATTTTGCACACAAGCATAGGAGGCTGTTAGCTGTGATAAAAGCTGCCCTGAGGACAAGCAGCAGGACTCTCTGGATTATGGGTCATTTAGCATGGACCAACAAAAAAAAAGTGTATCCCCCATACCAAACTGGGACTATATTGCCAAGCAGTGCAGACATATATAATAAAATATACATTTGTTTATTTCAACGCATTAAAAGTTGTTTTCAAATTATTTCAAAAAATGACAGCAAAACAGCGTAGGCAAATACATAGTAAAAAACAGCTTGTTATTCAGACATCTCAATGTTGGTTGACAAACGCTTAAAGAGGAAGTAAACCCAGATGGGGTTTACTTCCTCTATGTCTCCCTGTAAAGTAGAAACATAATGGGCTACTATGCATCGCATAGTAGCCCATTATGTGCCACTTACCTGCAAACGAAGCCTGCGGCATCCAGTGATGTCCCCTCTCCTGGCCGCATCCATCTTCTGCCCCTCTTCCTCCCTGGGCCGCGACTCCGGCGCTGTGACTGGCCGGAGTCGCGTGCCGTCACTCCTGCGCATGCATGCGGGAGCTGCCAGTCATGGCACGGTCGCAGTGGAGGACCGGCACACAGGCCGTTCCTTCACTGTGCATGTGCCGACATGACGTCGGCACAGCTTCAACACTGCATATCTCCTGAACCGTACAGGTTTAGGAGATATGCAGTGCACCTACAGGTAAGCCTTATCATAGGCGTACCTGTAGGTTAAAGTGGTTGTCACAAGTTGACAACCACTTTAAGGTTTATTGTCACCATTCCACCCAACACATTTCAGGTCTCTGACCCTTCCTCAGGGGTTTATATTAGGAAGGAGATGCTTATATTCAACAGTGTTCTAATCAAAGAGGAATGACATTGTATTGGACATAGGTGCAAAACATATCATGGGAAATACACACATTATCTCTATTACCTACCACCTCGAACAGTCAAGGTAAGGTATAGTCATGTAAGCCCCAAATCACCCTCACAAAGGTCCCCTATGTACCAGGGTTACAGATGTACCAATGCCAAAAAACAGGTAGATATTATGGAAAAAGTAGTAAGATACTTGCAGTGCATATGGCATATGTATTAACCCTGCACTACAGTCAACTAGAGGGTCTAAGAGGTTCAAATGTATATTAGTTATAGATATGATACCCTAGTACAAAACAGAGCATACCTGCTGTGGGCAGCAATCGTGGTAAATTGCTGATAGCTACAGAGGATTAACTGAAGTGGGGTGGCATCATGCGTTCCGTGGTCACTGGCGCACACAGGTGGCATTGCTGACCATCCAGTGTCACCCCACTCCTGTGGGTGGTAGACACTACCGAAATCTATTATACCGTGTACGTGTGTTAAAATGTATCCTCTTCACTTTGCAATGCTTCCTTTGCACAAAATACTTTCCTATGGAAAAGAAACCATGCTAGGCATAAGAGCACAATCATCTCAGTGTGGTCAGCCTGCCTGTCCTCCAATGGCCAAGACTTGTGCTGACATGCCCCGCCTACTCCCTGAACAGCTATTCACTGGGAAGATCCGCATGCTGCTGCTGTTTCTCTGCCTCTTGCTGCCATGCTCCCCCCTGCAGTCTCCACCCCTAGCTCTCTAAGCCCTTATGCAGCTGAGGTCATGCAATCGCTTATAAAAAAGTATTTGCTCTATATATACAGTATATATATATATATATATATATATATATATATATATATATATATAAAGTAAATAAACAATGCCATTCAGTTTAAAATAGAAAAGCAAGTATGGCATTGTCTTTACAGGTTAAGCGTTAACATATACTTTAACTACTTACCTACCACACTTGTTCGGTGGCAGAGCGGCTCTATTGGGCAAAATGACATATCTGTACACAGGGTCGTAAATGTAAATTACGGGCGGTCAGCGCTATTGTTATGTAAATCACGGGCGGCCGACACTATTATTATGTAAATCACGGGCAGCCAGCGCTATTGTTATGTAAATCACTGGCAACTGGCGCTATTGCTATGTAAATCGCAGGCAGCCGCCAGGTGCTATTTTAATGTGAATCGCGGGTGGCCAGCGATATTGTTATGTAAATCGCATGAGGCAGGTGCTATTGTTATGTAAATCGCATGAGGCAGGTGCTATTGTTATGTAAATCTCGGACGGCTGGAGCTATTGTTATGTAAATGACGGCCGACCGGCGATATTGTTATGTAAATGGCGGGCGAACGGCCCTAATGTTATGTAAATCGCTGGCGGCCAGCGCTATTGTTATGTAAATCACGGGTGGCCAATGCTATTGTTTTTTGAATCACTGGCGGCCAGCGCTATTGTTATATAAATGGATGGCGGCTGACACTATTGTTATGTAAATGGCAGACGACTGGCGCTATTGTTATGTAAATCGCTGGTGGCTGGCGCTAGTGTTATGTAAATTGCGGCCAGCGCTATTGTTATGTAAATCATGGGTGACCGGCGATATTGTTATGTAAATCGCTGGCGGCCAGTGCTATTGTTATGTAAATTGCGGGTGGTCAGCGCTATTGTTGTGGAAATCACTGGCGGTCAGCGCTATTGTTATGGAAATCACTGGCGGCTGGGGCTAGTGCTATGTAAATGGCGGACGGGCGGCGCTATTGTTATGGAAATCACTGGCGGCTGGGGCTAGTGCTATGTAAATGGCGGACGGGCGGCGCTATTGTTATGGAAATCACGGCCGGCTGGCACTATTGTTATTTAAATCGCGTGAGGCAGGTGCTATTGTTATAAATCACAGGTGGCCGGCGCTATTGTTATGTAAATGGCAGGCGACCTGCGCTATTGTTATGTAAATCGTGGACAGCCAGCGCAATTGTTATGTAAATCACGGACGGCTGGCGCTATTGTTATGTAAAGCGCTGACGGCCAGTGCTATTGCTATGTAAATCGGGGGCGGCCCGCGATATTGTTATGTAAATCACGAGTGGCCAGCGCTATTGTTATGTAAATTGCTGCCGGACAGCGCTATTGTTATATAAATCGTGGGTGGCCAGCGCTAGTGTTATGTAAATCATGAGCGGAAGACGCTATAGCTATGCAAATTGCGGGCAGCCACCAGGCGCTATTGCTATGTAAATGGCGGGTGGCCAGCGCTATTGTTATGTAAATCACTGGAGGCTGGTGCTATTGTTATGTAAATGGCAGGTGGCGCTATTGTTAGGTAAATCGCGGACGGCTGGCACTATTGTTATAAATCTTAGGCGGCCAGCGCTATTGTTAGGTAAATTGCTGGTCGCGGCGCTATTGTTCTGTAAATCGCGGGCGGCCGGCGCTATTGTTATAAATCACAGGTGGCTGGCGCTATTGTTATGTAAATCGCTGGTGGCCAGTGCTATTGTTATGTAAACCACGGGTGGCCAGTGCTACTGTTAGGTAAATCGCTGGCGGCCAGCGCTATTGTTTTCGTAAATCATGGGCGGCCGGCGCTATTGTTATGTAAATCACATGTGGTTGGCGCTATTGTTATGTAAATCACGGGCAGCCAGCACTATTGTTATGTAAATGGCGGGCGGCCAACGTTATTGTTATGTAAATGGCGGGCAACCGGTGCTAATGTTATGTAAATCACGAGTGGCCGGTGCTATTGTTATGTAAATCACGGGCGGCCCGTGCTATTGTTTTGTAAATGGTGGGCCGCCAACACTAGTGTTATGTAAATGGCGGGCGGCTGGCGCTATTGTTATGTAAATCACATGCAGCCAGCACTATTGTTATGTAAATGGTTAGCGGGCGGCACTATTGTTATGTAAATGGTGGGTAACTGTTGATATTGTTATGTAAATTGAGGACGGACAGCACTATTGTTATGTAAATCAGGGGCAGTCAGTGCTATTGTTATGTAAATCACAGACGGCCAGTGCTATTGTTATGTAAATCACTGGCGGCCGGTGCTATTGTTATGTAAATCACGGGCGGCCGGTGATATTGTTCTGTAAATGGCGGGCCGCCAACGCTATTGTTAAGTAAATGGCGGGCAACCGGCACTGTTGTTATGTAAATCACAGGCAGCCGGCGCTATTGTTATGTAAATCGCTGACGGCCAGCGCTACCGTTATGTAAATCACGAGCGGCCGGTGCTATTGTTATGTAAATCACTGGCGGCCGGTGCTATTGTTATGTAAATTACGGACGGACAGCGCTTTTTGTTATGTAAATCACGAGCAGCAAGCACTATTGTTATGTAAATCACGTGCAGCCAACACTATTGTTATGTAAATGGTTAGCTGGCGGCGCTATTGTTATGTAAATGGTGGGCAACGATTGCTATTGTTATGTAAATCGCAGACGGCCAGCACTATTGTTATGTAAATCACGAGCAGCCAGCGCTACTGTTATGTAAATTGCGGACAGCCGCCAGGCGCTATTGTTATGTAAATTGCGGGCGGCCAGCGATATTATTATGTAAATCATGGGTAGCCAGAGCTATTGTTATGTAAATTGCGGGCGGCCAGCGCTATTGTTATGTAAATCACAGACGGGCAGCACTATTGTTATGTAAATCATGGGCCCGGTGCTATCGTTATGTAAATCACCGGTGGCCAGCACTATTGTTATGTAAATCATGGGCGGCCAGCGCTATTGTTATGTAAATGGCGGGCGGCAGCTGAGTTGCACGCGGTGCATTATAGCACAACAAAGCTCTGCAGGACAGGATTTCTAGTGGGGGAGGGGAGGGAGAGCGTGGATACAAATAATCAAAGAATTAAAAAAAGGAACAGATTGCCCTAAACATGATAACAGTGTAATGTTGTGCAAAGCTTTTACAGCAACCTGGATTGGGGGGGTAATTAATGCCAATAGTAAAGCGCAGCACTCAGGGGTTAATGTGCTGCTACTGCCACTAGACACTGATGCATTGGTGACCAGTAGTAGTTAATTAACCCTTTGTGCTGCATTAGTAGCCACTGGCAGAATTTATTAACCCCTTTGTGATGCAGCAGGGGTTAATTATCACTAACACTGATGGCACTAATGCAGCACAAAGGGTTAATTAACTACTACTGGTCACCAATGCATCAGTGTCTAGTGGCAGTAGCAGCACATTAACCCCTGAGTGCTGCACATTACTAATGGCATTAATTACCCCCCTCTAAGTCGCTGTAAAAGCTTAAAGAGGAGCTCCACCCAAAAGTGGAAGCTCCGCTTGTCTGCCCCCCTCTGCTGCCATATTTGGGACCTTTTTGGGGGGGAGGATTTGACAGGTCTGAAATTTGGCTTCCTCCTCCTTCCCTTCGCAGCCGGCCCCTTCACAGAGCACAGCGCAATTCACGCATGTGCAGTATAGGAAACCGGCTGTAATGCCTCAAGGCTTCACTGCTGGTTTCCCTTAGCCAAGATGGCAGCGCCTGCACTCGAGAGCCAATTCAAGAATCGGCTCGGGTGAGGACACCGCTGAATGCATTGAGAGGTAAGCTCCCTAATAGTAAAAGTCAGCAGCTACAGTATTTGTAGCTGCTGACTTTTAATTTTGGAGGGGTGGGGGCAGACCAGTCCCTGACTACTAATGATGAGGGATGTAATATCACTACCACTGACTATCAGTGCAGACAGAATAAAGTGGAATTTCAGCTTAATTGTAACTAGCCTTAAAAACCCCACCTCCTAACACCTACATTGATTAACCTATTTTCAAGCTTCTCCTTTGCAGTCACATGATCTTCCATGGAAGCATACACAGGGGAGAGGGGGGAGCGCCAACAACAGCTGGAACATGGGAACCCATGGATGATGTCATCACTCCAGGCTTTACCAGCCATTATCAGCACTCTCTTCTCTCCCCTGCAGCTGCCACTGACTTACACAGGAGTGGACTGGAGCAACCTGACAATAGGTAAGTATATACATCTTTTCTACACAGGTTAGCCAGCGTAGGTGTGAGGAGGGGAGAGGGGGAATGTTTATGTCTAGTTAGATTTAAGCTGAAATTCAGGGGTTTAGGTAGCATGACACCACTGACCACCAATGCGGGGGGTTATTAAGCTGCTACTGACACCAATGTTGGAGGTTATTATTGTGGAAACTGGCACCCTTGCTGGGGGGTTTTATTGCAAAACTGGCACCTATGCTGGGGGTTATACTGTGAAACTGGCACCAATGCTGTGGGTTATTATTGCTGCTGTTGACACCAATGCTGGGGTTACTATCGTGTAAACTGGCAGTGATGCTGGAAGTTATTAAAAAAACTTCCATCTATGCTGAAGAAATGGGGGGGAGGGGGGGCACAGTTTGCCATTTTCACCCTGGGCACCAAATGACCTTGTCCCAGCACTGATTATACCCCCCATCCCCCGGTCAGCCTTTAATTTCCGCCATATAATATGGAAGGGTCACACTTGTCATCTTTACCTGCTGTTGAGATGAGGTTAGAAAACTTATTAGGGAGGGAGGATTGGGCAGAAACTGACCAGATGGGTGTAATGATTGTGCTAGGGGGCAGACTGCTGCTCCCTCCATGTAATGTGCTCTCTTGTGCCCAGTGCCCATTATGTCATCTTCTGTGCCATGCAGTGCCCACCATGCCATGTGCTGTGCTATGCAGTGCCCACCATGCCATGTGCTGTGCCATGCAGTGCCCATTATGTAATGTGTAGTGCCCACCATGTCAAGCTGTGCTATGCCATGCCCACCATGTAATGTGCAGTGTTCACCATGTCATGTGCTGTGCGATGCAGTGCCTCCCATGTAATGTGCTGTGCCCATCAAGCTGAGCTGTGCCGTGCAGTGCCCACCATGTAATGTGTTGTGGCATGCAGTGCCCACCATGTAATGTTATGTGCCATGCAGTGCCCACCATCTAATGTGCATTGTCCACCATGTCATGTGCTGTGCAATTCAGTGCCCACCATGTAGTGTGCAGTGTCCACTATGTCATGTGCTGTGCCACGCAGTGCCCACCATGTAATGTGATGTGCCATGCAGTGCCCACCATGTAATGTGCAGTGTCCTCTATGTAATGTACTGTGCTTTGCCCCCTCCCCCCATGTAACATAGGGTGCTGTGCCCCCATGTAATATACTATGCTGTGCCCCCCCACAGACTCACCCTCTCTATCTCTCACGCTCCCTTTCTCTCTCTCCCTTTTACCGCCTTCCCCCTCTCTCTCACCCCCTTTCTCTCTCTCACCCCCTTTCTCTCTCTCATCCCCTTGACCTCCTTTCTTTCTCTCACCCCCTTCACCCCCCTCTCTCCTACCACCCACTCTCTCTTTCCTTCTCTCTCTATTCCCCTTTTTCTCACCCCCTCTCTCGCTTACCTCTCTCTCTCTCGTTCACCTCTTTCTCTCATCACCTCTCTTTCAGCCCCCTCTCTTTCTATCACCCCCTCTCTCTGTCTCAACCCCTCTCTCACCCCTTTTCTCTCTTTAATTTAATTTGTTTTAAGAAAAAATTGTTTGCTTTTTAATTTTATTTATTTTCATAAAAAGGCCCACCAAAATCCTCAGCACCAGTCCCATGATGCTTCTAATCCTGCCCTGTCTGTACGTCCCTTTACCTGTAATTCATTTCATTCAATAGCGACGGGGGGGCTGCTCTGATTGGACACAGGGGGTGCCAATTAGTGGGACTGGCAGACCCAATATCCAACGGCCACCCAAGATCATTCCTGGGAGAGGCAAAGGGCGATCTGCCTATGTAAACAAGGCAGATTGTCACTCTGACAGGGGAGAAGATGGAGATCTTGTATTCCTGCTAAGCAGTAACACAGATCTCTGTCTTCACCCTTGGATTGCCCTGATGTTATCCCCTTCCCTGCCAGTGTCATTAGAACAGTGACAGTGCATATTTTTAGCACTGATCAATGTAATAATGTCACTGGTCCCTAAAAAAGTGTCAAAAGTGTCAGGTGTCAGATTTGTTCGCAGCAATGTCACAGTCCCACTAAAAATTGCTGATCGCCATTATTAACAGTAAAATAAATAAATAAATAAAAATGCCATAAAAATATTCCATCGTTTGCAGATGTGATAACTTTTGCGCAAACAATCAATATACGCTTAATGGGATTTTTTTACCAAAAATATGTAGCAGAATGCATATTGGCCTAAATTGATGAAAACAATTCATTTTGTACATTTTTTTATTGGATGTTTTATAGCAGAAAGTAAAAAAGTATTATTTTTTTTTCAAAATTGTCATCTTTTTGTTTATAGTGCAAAAAATAAAAAACGCAGAGGTGATCAAATACCACCAAAAGAAAGCTCTATTTGTGGGGAAAAGGACATTCATTTTATTTGGGTAAAGCGTCGCATAATTGTCAGTTAAGATAACGCAGTGCTGTATCAAAACAAATGACCCGGTCATTAAGGGGGGTGAAACCTTCTGGGGTTGAAGTGGTTAAGGCTAGAGTTGAGCGAACACCTGGATGTTTGGGTTCGGCGGGTTCGGCCGAACTTCGCAAAAAAGTTCGGGTTCGGCACCGAACTTGACCCGAACTTAACCCCAAACCCCATTGAAGTCAATAGTGACCCGAACTTTTGGGCACAAAAATGGCTCAAAAAAAGTACTGGAAAGGGCTAGAGGGCTGCAAAAGGAAGCAAACTGGGGGTAAGAGTAGGGCAAGTGCCCTGCAAACAAATGTCGATAGGGAAATAACTTAAAATCACATAAAAAAATAAAAAATGGAGGGTGAGGTGGAGGAGATGGATGGAGGTGGATGTGGAGTAGGGGGTTGGGGAGGCGGTGACCGTGGCAGTGTAGGTGGAAGTGGCGGTGGAGGAGGAGGAAGTAGCCAACACTGTTTTTATTTTTTTTTTTCTAATTGGGCTAGCCCCCAAAATATTGAGACATGTTTAAAAAAAAAGGAACAAGTTCACTGAAGTATACCAATGGCTGTGTGAGGCCGGTATAAATGTTTATTCTGCGCAAGGTACAGACAAGTCTTGTGGGATCCATGCCTGGTTCATTTTAATAAAGGTTAGCTTGTCCACGTTGGCTGTGGACAGGCGGCTGTGCTTGTCTGTGATAACGCCCCCTGCCGTGCTAAACAAACGTTCAGACAATACACTGGCTGTAGGGCAGGCCAGCACCTCCAAGGCATAAAGGGCAAGCTCAGGCCATGTTCCCAATTTGGAGACCCAGAAGTTGAATGGGGCAGACCCATCAGTCAGTATGTGTAGGCGTATGCACACATACTGTTCCACCATGTTGCTGAAATGCTGCCTCCTTTTAAGACGTTGCTGGTGGTGCTGTTTGTTGGGCGTGCTGCTGACAAAGCTTTTCCACATTTCGGCCATGCTAACCCTGCCTTCAGAGGTGCTGGCGGTGCCACAGCTGCATTGGCGACCTCTTCCTCCTCCTCTGCTTTCGCCTTGTGCTTCCACTGAGCCCCCAGTGTCATTTGGGAATGCCCTCAGCAGCGTGTCTACCAGCGTGCGCTTCCGATCACGCTCCAGTGAGGGAATTAAGGATTGCACGTTGTCCTTGTAATGGGGATCCAGCAGGGTGGCCACCCAGTAATCTGCACAAGTTACAATGTGGGCGACTAGGCTGTCGTTGCTCCGGCACTGCAGCATGTAGTCGCTCATGTGTGCCAGGCTGCCCAGAGGCAAGGACAAGCTGTCCTCTGTGGGAGGTGTATCATCTGTATCCTCTGCATCCCCCCAGCCACACTCCAGTGATGCCCACTACCTGCGTTGGGTGCCACCCTGCTGTGAACACAGTTCCTCCTCCTCCTCATCATCATCATCATCATCATCATCATCATCCTCCTCCTCCTCCTCCTCCTCCTCATTCTCCAGAACTGTGCCCTGGCTTGAAAATTTTTTACCTGGCCTTTGCTGACGCAGGAACCCACTCTCTGAGCCACGTGTGAATGACTGACCTGGTAACTGTGGAAATTACCCCTCTTCCTCCTCCTCTTCCTCCTGTGCCACATCATATTCCATCATCGCACAAAGTGTTTTTTCTAGGAGACATAGAAGTGGGATAGTAACACTGAGAACAGTGTCATTGGCACTGGCCATGTTGGTGAAGTACTCGAAACACTGCAATAGTTGAAGTGGTGCTGTTCCACGGAGCGACTGACCAGTGCATGCTGCAGCTGAAACTCCACTATTGCCTGCTGCTGCTCGCACAGTTTCTCCAGCATGTGCAAGGTGGAGTTCCACCTTGTGGGCACGTCGCATAGGAGGCGGTGAGCGGGAAGGCCGACGTTCTGCTGCAGCACAAACAGGCGAGCAGCAGCAGGGTGAGAACGCCGAAAGCACGCACAGATGGCCAACACTTTCTGCAGCAGCTCTGACATATCCGGGTAGTTTTTTTAGAAATTTCTGCACCACCAAATTCAGCACATGCGCCAGACAAGGGATGTGCGTCAAAGCCGCTACGAGATTTCGCCCCTTTATCGCACACCACCAGGCTGAGCTTGAGGCTCAGTGGCAACAACCACTGAACAACAAAAATCCTTTCTTGTATTAAGAGAGGTATGGACTCCAGAGATAGAGACATTATTTTGCCCCTCTGTACAAATCATTAGTAAGACCTCATCTGGAATATGCAGTTCAGTTTTGGGCCCCAGTTCTCAAAAAGGATATCGGGGAACTGGAGAAAGTGCAGAGAAGGGCAACCAAACTAATAAGAGGCATGGAGGTGCTCAGCTATGAGGAAAGATTAGAGGATCTGAATTTATTCTCTCTTGAGAAGAGGAGATTAAGGGGGGATATGATCAACATGTACAAATAAATAAGTGGTCTATATAGTAAAATTGGTGTTGAGTTATTTACTTTAAGGTCATCACAAAGGACAAGGGGGCACTCTTTACGTCTAGAGGAAAAAAGATTTAATCTCCAAATACAGAAAGGTTTCTTCACAGTAAGATCTGTGAAAATGTGGAATAGATTCCCTCCAGAGGTGGTTTTGGCCAGCACGGATGATTGCTTTAAAAAAGGCCTGGATTCTTTCCTTAATGTAAATAATATAACTGGGTGCTGACATTTTTAGGTAAAGTTGATCCAGGGTGAATCCGATTGCCTCTCGGGGGACTACTGGAATTTCATTTATTGAGTTGTGGTTAAAATGATATATCTGGTGAATAAATAAACATGTACAACTAGTATAGGGGGGAATTAGAGGAGAAGAGTTCTCTCTTATTTAAGTCTAGGAGATTAGAAAGGAGTATCGACTCGTGGAGGTACG
>BLSH010479876.1:48969-69823 GCA_018402905.1 Glandirana rugosa
ATATATATATATATATATATATACATTTTTTTTTTTTGGTTGAACTAGATGGACTTGTGTCTTTTTTCAACCTGACTAAATATGTAACTATGTACCTATGTAACAACCACTCACCGGTCTGTTGTTCAATGACCGTCCACAGTTCCAGCGCAGGGTAGTAGCAGGCGCACTGTCTAGGGGATGGTCGCTCTGCTTTTACAACCTGCTTCCTCTTTTGCTGTGCTGTTGCCTCTGTGCGACCACCGCCTCTTCCTCCAAACTGCACACGTCACTCGCATGACCTTCATTCCATGTGGGGTCTAGGACCTCATCATCCTCCACATCATCTTCCACCCACTCTTCACCACTGCCCTCCTTGTCAGTTTGCACACTGTAGAAAGCCGCAGCAGTTGGCACCTGTGTTTCGTCATCATCAGAGATGTGCTGCGGTGGTGTTTCCATGTCCTCATCCTGCAACAGAAGTGGTTGGGCATCGGTGCACTCAATGTCTTCTGCTTCTGTAGCAGGGCTATGTGGATGGCCCATGGAATGCACACCAGCAGAGGCATCAAAAAGCATGAGACTGCTGCATGACTTGGGGCTCAGACTGCTTGGCTGATTTACAAGGGACTGAGGTGAAAGACAGATGGCCATGGGGTTCAGGTGCCAACTCTGAGCTTTCATCAAGGGACCAGGTGGGAGACAATGTGAAGGAACTGGAGGCATTGTCAGCCACCCAATCTACTATCGCCTGTACTTGTTCTGGCCTCACCATTCATTGAGCGGCATTCGGGCCTACCATATGACATTGAAGGTTCTGTCAGCTACTGGCACCTGAGGAAGGTGTTTCACTTGTGCGTGTAGGTGGCACAAATTAACCACGTCCTCTGCTTGCAACAGGAGCTTCACTAACACCAGCAGCACCACGACCACGTCCACGTCCCTTATTTTACGCTCTCCTCCTTCTGGACGCAAATGTACTATTTAGCAAAAATTTTGATTATTTTTTAAATTAAAAAAAGAATAATAATAAATTATTCTTTTTTTTTTTAAAACAACAATGTAAACGCACTTTTTATTTTTCTGCAAGAAATGCACAGCAAGGTGCAAATACACTATGTAGCACTATTTATTAATAGAAATTAAAAAGAAAATTATTATTCTTTTTTTTTTTTTAAACTAGCAATGTAGACGCAGCAGGATCCTCTCCCTACACCAGTATGAGAATGATTTTAGAACGCTAATCTGTCCCTCACACCAGCAGTAGGAAACTCTTCTTACACCAGTATGATATGATTTTAAAACACTAATCTATCATTCACACCAGCGGCAGGAACCTCTCCCTACACCAGTATGAGATGATTTTAGAACGCTAATCTGTCCCTCACACCAACAGCAGGAACCTCTCCCTACACAAGTATGAGATGATTTTAGAACGCTAATCTATCCCTCACACCATCAGCAGGAACCTCTCCCTACACAAGTATGAGATGATTTTAGAACGCTAATCTGTCCCTCACAACAGCAGCAGGAACCTCTCCCTATACCAGTATGAGATAATTTTAGAATGCTAATCTGTCCCTCACACCAGCAGCAGGAATATCTACCTATACCAGTATGAAATTATTTTAGAACGCTAATCTGTCCTTCACAACAGGAGCAGGAACCTCTCCCTATACCAGTATTTGATGATTTTAGAATGCTAATCTATCACTCACACCAGCAGCAGGAACATTTCTCTACACCAGTGTGAGATGTTTTTAGAACAATAATCTGTCCCTCACACCAGCAGCAGGAACCTATCCATATACCAGTATGAGATGATTTTAGAACGCTAATCTGTCACTCAAACCAGCAGCAGGAACCTCTCCCTTCACCACTATGAGTGGATTTTAGAACTCTAATCTGTCCCTCGCACAAGCAGCAGAAACCTCTCCCTACACCAGTAAGAGATGATTTTAGAACGCTATACTATCCCTCACACCAGAAGCAGGAACCTCTCTCTACACCAGTATGAGATGATTTTAGAACGCTAATCTGTCCCTCACACCAGCAGCAGGTACCTCTCCCTATACCAGTATGAGATGATTTTAGAACGCTAATCCGTCCCTCACACCAGCAGCAGGAACCTCTCCCTACACCAGTATGAGATGATTTTAGAACACTAATCTGTCCCTCAAACCAGCAGCAGGAACCTCTCCCTATACCAGTATGAGATGATTTTAGAAAGCTAATCTGTCCCTCACACCAGCAGCAGGAACCTATCCCTATACCAGTATGAGATGATTTTAGAGCACTATTCTATCCCTCACACCAGCAGCAGGACCCTCTCCCTATACCAGTATGAGAGGATTTTAGAATGCTAATCTGTCCCTCACACCAGCAGCAGGAACCTCTCCCTACAACTGTATGAGATGATTTTAGAAAGCTAATCTGTCCCTCACACCAGCAGCAGGAACCTCTCCCTACACCAGTATGAGATGATTTTAGAACACTAATGAGTCCCTCACACCAGCAGCAGGAACCTCTCCCTATACCAGTATGAGATGATTTTAGAACGCTAAACTGTCCCTCACACCAGCAGCAGAAATCCCTAACTACACCAGTATGAGATGATTTTAGAATGCTATACTATCCCTCAGATCAGCAGCAGGAACCTCTCCCTACACCTGTATGAGATACATTTTAGAAAGATAATCTGTCCCTCAGACCAGCAGCAGGAACCTCTCCCTACACCACTATGAGATGATTTTAGAACGCTATACTATCCCTCACTAGCAGTAGGAATCTCTCCCTGTACCAGTATGAGATGATTTTAGAATGCTAATCTGTCCCTCACACCAGCAGCAGGAACCTCTCCCTGCACCAGTAAGTGATGATTTTAGAACACTAATGTGTCCCACACACCAGCAGCAGGAAACTCTCTCTATAAAAGTATGAGATGATTTTAGAACGCTAATCTGTCCCTCACACCAGCAGCAGGAACTTCTCCCTACACCAGTATGAGATGATTTTAGAACACTAATCTGTCCCTCACACCAGCAGCAGGAATCTCTCCCTACACCAGTATAAGATGATTTTGGAACGCTAATCTGTCCCTCACTCCAGCAGCAGGAATCTCTCCCTACACCAGTATGAGATGATTTTAGAATGCTATACTATCCCTCACATCAGCAACAGGTACCTCTCCCTATAACAGTATGAGATGATTTTAGAACGTTAATCTGTCCCTCACACCAGCAGCAGGAACTTCTCCCTACACCAGTATGAGATGATTTTAGAACGTTAATCTTTCCCTTACACCAGCAGAATGAACCTCTCCCTATACCAGTATGAGATGATTTTAGAGCGCTAATCTGTCCCTCACACCAGCACCAGGAACCTCTCAATACACCAGTATGAGATGATTTTAGAACACTAATTTGTCCCTCACACCAGCAGCAGGAACCTCTCCTTACACCAGTGCTTCTTAAATAGTGGGGGGGGGGCGCGAGGCTCCGTAAAGGGGGGCTTGTTTGACCTTGGCAAACACTGTCATATTGGATGTCCATATCGGATTATCCGACTCACTCGCAAGCGGCGTCCCACACGGCGTCGGTTGCCTAGCAACTCTACGGCTGAAGAGAGGGAGCAGCGCGGCACGATCACTGGAGATTGTCCCAGCGCAGCCCCAGTAGCAGCCCGATGTGGAGGACCACGTGACCGCCAACGCAAGTGACACATGCAGAGGACCTGTGGAGACATACAGGAATCAATACGCCGGTTCCTAGTGCCACTCACAGAGGAGAAAGAGCAGGACGCCGGCATGTCATCAAGGCAGAGTCGCAAAGTTACATCCGCAGCATCACCAGGTGGAAAAACAAGAGCTGAAGCACAGAAAGAACATAAAGAGCAGGGGTCAAGGAGAGGAGGTAGGACAAACACAAAATCTGATAATAAAACCGAAAAGGGGAAAAGAAATAGTAACCAGGGGATGGATGAGGAAAAAGTATACGAACTAGAAGGCAGTACCCTGGATCAAAAGGAGGAGGGGGAAGGTGCAAAAAGAGGCTCTGCAGGTAAACTAAGCCCTGAAGGTAACCTAGATAAAAAAGGGCATAATAGCAGGAATGCAGGAGTGGAAGGGATACAAAGCACACCGCAGGAGGATACCAATAATAAGGGTCAATATCCATTACAGGAGCCGCAAGTAAATACGACCCCCCCCCATACAATAGACCACCCCCAGGTTAAGGAGCATCAAGACCTCCCTACAAGGGAAGACTTAAAATTATGGACAATAAAGCTATTCTTTGTTGTAAATTGATCCACATTTCTTTCTTTTTTTATTCTCTTATACGTTAATAAGGATACAGTGTTATGCAGAGGTGTACTTATAACAATTTTATAGACAAATGATACTATTTACAGTCGTGCGGGGGGCGTGAAATGTTTTCTTCTTCCTAGGGGGGCATGACAGAAAATAATTGAGAAGCATTGCCTTACACCAATATGAAATGATTTTAGAACGCTATACTATCCCTCACACCAGCAGCAGAAACCTCTCCATACACTAGTATGAGATGATTTTAGAACCCTAATCTGTCCCTCACACCAGCAGCAGAAACCTCTCCCTACACCAGTATGAGATGATTTTAGAACGCTATACTATCCCTCACAACAGAAACAGGAACCTCTCCCTACACCAGTATGAGATTATTTTAGAACGCTAATCTGTCCCTCACATCAGCAGCAGGAGCTTCTCCCTACACCCGTATGAGATGATTTTAGAACACTAATGTGTCCCTCAAACCAGCAGCAAGAACCTCTCCCTATACCAGTATGAGATGATTTTAGAACGCTAATCTGTCCCTCACACCAGCAGCAGAAACCTCTCCCTACACCAGTATGAAATGATTTTAGAACGCTAATCTGTCAATCACAGGAGCTGCAGGAACCTCTCCCTATACCAGTATGAGATGATTTTAGAATGCTAGTCTGTCCCTCACACCAGCAGCAGGAACCTCTCCTTACACCAGTATGAGATGATTTTAGAACACTAATGTCTCCCTCACACCAGCAGCAGGAACCTCTTCCTATAACAGTATGAGATGCTTTTAGAACACTAATCTGCCCCTCACGCCAGAAGAAGGAAGCTCTCCCTACACCAATATAAGATGATTTTAGAATGCTAATCTGTCTCTCACACCAGCAGCAGGAACCTCACCCTATACCAGTAGGAGATGATTTTAGAACGCTAATTTGTCCCTCACACCAGCAGCAGGAATTTCTCCCTACACCAGTATGAGATGATTTTAGAACACTAATCTGTACCTCACACCAGCAGCAGGAACCTCTCCCTATACCAGTATGAGATGATTTTAGAATGCTAATCTATCCCTCACACCAGCAGAAGGAACCTCTCCTTACACCAGTATGAGATGATTTTAGAACACTAATGTGTCCCTCAAACCAGCAGCAGGAACCTTTCCCTATACCAGTATGAGATGATTTTAGAACGCTAATCTGTCCCTCATACCAGCAGCAGGAACCTCTCCCTAAACCACTAGGAGATTATTTTAGAACGCTATACAATCCCTCACACCAGCAGCAGGAATATCTCCCTATACCAGTCTGAGATGATTTTAGAACGCTAATCTGTCCCTCACATCAGCAGCAGGAACCTCTCCCTATAACAGTATGAGATGATTTTAGAACGCTAATCTTTCCCTCACACCAGCAGAATGAACCTCTTCCTACACCAGTATGAGATGATTTTAGAACGCTAATCTTCCCTCACACCAGCACCAGGAACCTTTCAATACACCAGTACAAGATGATTTTAGAATGCTAATTTGTCCCTCACACCAGCAGCAGGAACCTCTCCCTACACCAGTATGAGATGATTTTAGAACGCTAATCTGTCTCTCACACCAGCAGCAGGAACCTCTCCCTATACCAGTATGAGATGATTTTAGAACGCTAATCTATCCCTCACACCAGCAGCAGAAACCTCTCCCTACGCCAGTATGAGATTATTTTAGAACTCTAATCTGTCCCTCACACCAGCAGCAGGAACCTCTCCCTATACCAGAATGAGATGATTTTAGAACCCTAATCTGTCCCTCACACCAGCAGCAGGAACCTCTCCCTACACCAGTATGAGATTATTTTAGAACGTTAATCTGTCCCTCACATCAGCAGCAGGAACCTCTCCCTATAACAGTATGAGATGATTTTAGAACGTTAATCTGTCCCTCACACCAGCAGCAGGAACTTCTCCCTACACCAGTATGAGATGATTTTAGAACGCTAATCTTTCCCTCACACCAGCAGAATGAACCTCTCCCTACACCAGTACGAGATGATTTTAGAACGCTAATTTGTCCCTCACACCAGCAGCAGAAACCTCTCCTTACACCAGTATGAAATGATTTTAGAACGCTATACTATCCCTCACACCAGCAGCAGAAACCTCTCCCTACACCAATATGAGATGATTTTAGAACGCTAATCTGTCCCTCACACCAGCAGCAGGAACCTCTCCCTATACCAGTATGAGATGATTTTAGAACCCTAATCTGTTCCTCCCACCAGCAGCAGGAACCTCTCCCTACACCAGTATGAGATGATTTTAGAACGCTATACTATCCCTCACACCAGCAGCAGAAACCTCTCCCTACACCAATATGAGATGATTTTAGAACGCTAATCTGTCCCTCACACCAGCAGCAGGAACCTCTCCCTATACCAGTATGAGATGATTTTAGAACCCTAATCTGTTCCTCACACCAGCAGCAGGAACCTCTCCCTACACCAGTATGAGATGATTTTAGAACACTATACTATCCCTCACAACAGGAGCAGGAACCTCTCCCTACACCAGTATGATATTATTTTAGAACGCTAATCTGTCCCTCACATCAGCAGCAGGAGCTTCTCCCTACACCCATATGAGATGATTTTAGAACACTAATGTGTCCCTCACACCAGCAGCAAGAACCTCTCCCTATACCAGTATGAGATGATTTTAGAACGCTAATCTATCCCTCACACCAGCAGCAGGAACCTCTCCCTACACCAGTATGAGATTATTTTAGAACTCTAATCTGTCCCTCACACCAGCAGCAGGAACCTCTCCCTATACCAGTATGAGATGATTTTAGAACCCTAATCTGTTCCTCACACCAGCAGCAGGGACCTCTCCCTACACCAGTATGAGATGATTTTAGAACGCTATACTATCCCTCACAACAGGAGCAGGAACCTCTCCCTACACCAGTATGAGATTATTTTAGAACGCTAATCTGTCCCTCACATCAGCAGCAGGAGCTTCTCCCTACACCCGTATTAGATGATTTTAGAACACTAATGTATCCCTCACACCAGCAGCAAGAACCTCTCCCTATACCAGTATGAGATGATTTTAGAACGCTAATCTGTCCCTCACACCAGCAGCAGGAACCTCTCCCTATACCAGTATGAGATGTTTTTAGAACACTAATGTGTCCCTCACACCAGCAGCAGGAACCTCTCCCTATACAAGTATGAGATGATTTTAGAACGCTAATCTGTCCCTCACACCAGCAGCAGGAGCCTCTCCCTATACCAGTATGAGATGTTTTTAGAACACTAATGTGTCCCTCACACCAGCAGCAGGAACCTCTCCCTATACAAGTATGAGATGATTTTAGAACACTAATCTGTCCCTCACACCAGCAGCAGGAACCTATTCCTATACCAGTATGAGATGATTTTAGAACGCTAGTCTGTCCCTCACAACAGCAGCAGGAACCTCTCCTTACACCAGTATGAGATGATTTTAGAACACTAATGTGTCCCTCGCACCAGCCGCAGGAACCTCTTCCTATAACAGTATGAGATGATTTTAGAACACTAATCTGTCCCTCACACCAGCAGCAGAAACCTCTCCCTACACCAGTATGAGATTATTTTAGAACGCTATACTATCCCTCACACCAGCAGCAGGAACCTCTCCCTACACCAGTATGAGATGATTTTAGAATGCTAATGTGTCCCTCACACCAGCAGCAGGAACCTCCCCCTATACCAGTATGAGATTATTTTAGAACTCTAATCTGTCCCTCACACCAGCAGAAGGAACCTCTCTTATACCAGTATGAGATGATTTTAGAACGCTAATCTGTCCCTCACACCAGCAGCAGGAACCTCTCTTATACCAGTATGAGATGATTTTAGAACACTAATCTGTACCTCACACCAGCAGCAGGAAACTCTCCCTATACCAGTATGTGAGGATTTTAGAATGCTAATCTATCCCTCACACCAGCAGAAGGAACCTCTCCCTATGCCAGTATGAGATAATTTTAGAACGCTAATCTATCCCTCACACCAGCAGTAGGAACCTCTCTCTATACTAAGTATGAGATGATTTTAGAACGCTAATCTTTCCCTTACACCAGCGGCAGCATCCTTTCCCTGCCTACACTAGTATGAGATGAGGTGACATGGCTGTGATGGCTTCTAAGGGCAAATTAGTAAAACGCTTGTTGACTGGCTGCCCTGTAGCTATTCAACAGGTGTGAAAAAATACCGAACCCCGAACCCAAACTTTTTCAAAAATGTCCGTGTTTGGGTTCGGGACACGGACACCCCTTTACAGTTCTGGTTCGCTCAACTCTAGTTAAGGCTTGGATGTGAAGGTGGAGAAGGTAAGTAGGCATTGTGTGCTGTCTTATACTTAGATCTCGATGGTATACTGTAAATTCTAGCAATTATTTTTTTTATTAGAACAGAAAATAAATATGATAAAGAGATCTTTGTGTACCATTTATATATTCCATTTCTCATATTTTCATTATTTCAATAATAACACCCCATTAAAATATTTCCCAACATATCATCCAGATCAGTTATCGTGTCACTGACCCTCGCCTGAGTGATGAAAAAATGTATCCAACTTTATTCCGTTTGATACCAGAGGAGCGGGTCCGTTTTGCAGCTATTATTACATTTTTGCAGCATTTTGGATGGAACTGGGTTGGAATAATAACATCATATGATGGCAGCGGCAATGAGGAGGCCCAAGAACTGAGTAACATGATGAGAGAACATGGGATCTGTACAGATTATATCATCCAACTCAGTTCAGATGTGTTCCCTGATAAACGGAAGTCAATAATTATTGGTGAATCAGCAGCTAAGGTTGTCATAGTGTGTGGAGCTTCCATAAATTACTTGGATTTTATAGCTGAACATTTATCCTCTGGTTTAGAAAATATCACATTTATATTCCCACCATCATGGATTAAGTTAACTAATTCATATTATGTGGATGATATATCACTTAACTACAGCTTCATATTTGTGTGGCCAAAACAAAAAAATCTAAACATTGATTTTTATCCCGATGGTGTCAACTTCTCCAGCTGCTTAAATGACCCCATACTGGAAGATATCGGGGTTTATATTTTTAACTGCCTTTCCACAAACCCAGAAAGAAATCTCTATTTTCATATATATCATACTCCTGCAGAACTTTGTACAGATGTAAAAGATGTTTCATACATATTTTATCCTTTTGCAACTCAGCCCTCCTATATATACAGAGCTGTATATGTTCTGGCCCATGCAATACATGGAATGTACATGAAGAAAAATACATCTGAACAAAATAGATTTCAGCACAGAGTAAGTTGCATAATGAGTGTTTATGTTATTACAAATTTTCCAAGGATAAGGGCTGCTCTCCAGGACTTAGACTGGGAGGGAATATTGGCATCGATGAACACAGAACACAAATGGGAGTTTTTCAAAAATACTGTATGTGACCTCACTGCAAAGTATATTCCCATGGGCAATATGTTTAAACAGCTAAAAATAAAACCTATGTGGCTCATGGCCAAATTTAAAAAAATATATAAATATTAAGAAAAGAGCTTTTAAAAAATATAAAAATGAGGGAACACTATCATCATTTAAATGTTACAAAGAATATAACAGAATATGTAAAAAGGAAATCAAGGATGCAAAAATTCAAAACGTGTGACCGATTGCAAAAGATAGTAGGGCAAACCCCAAAATATTCTTTAAATATATTAATAGTAAAAAGGTCAGGTCTGAGCATGTAGGCCCTTTCCAAAATTATCTAGAGTGCGTGACTGGGGACAAAGAGAAGGCAAACCTATTAAATACTTTCTTCAGCTCTGTGTATACAATGGAGCATGGGGGAGCTCATGTCCATAATGGGGATGATAGTGACACAGTCCCAAATGATCCACAATGGCTCAAAAGTGATATGGACAAGAAATACTTACACAGAATAAAGCTGGATAAAACACCTGGACCAAATGGCATTCACCCACGGATCCTAAAAGAAGTGAGTGCGGCCATTTCAAACCCTTTGTATCTAATTTTTAGGAACTCATTAATGACTGGAATAGTACCACTGGATTGGTGTAGGGCCAATGTGGGGCCCATATTTACAAAAGGATCAAAGTCTTTACCAAGCAACTATAAACCTGTTCATTTAACTTCTATAGCTGGGAAGATACTGGAGAGTTTAATAGAAAAAATGTAAGCAACAGACAGCCTGGATTCATGAAATCGGGTACAAAATTGTGAAAAACCCGTGCTTACTTTCTAAATCGTGTAACAGTCAGCAGCCGGCACTACAAATTGACAAGCTGACAAATTTGTGTAACAGATTATAACAAAAAGTGCAGTTCTTAAATTTAAAAAAATGAATTTCAACTAAATAAAAATATTCAGAACACCATAATATGTGTCTATGTGAGTTTTGTATAAACAATATACACCTGTCATGTCTTCTCTCTCCCCTGATATTTGCGATCACGATAGAACCCCTTGCAATTGCAATACGTAATAACCCTAATATCCAGGGGGTCAAATGCGGTTCACAGACTCACAAGTGCGGACTTTTTGCTGACGACATTCTCCTTTTCATTACATCTCCAGTAACAACCGTCCCTAAGCTACTCAAAACTCTCCATGACTTCGCCGCCGTATCTGGCCTCAAAGTCAACCTTGCCAAATCACAAGCCCTTAACATTTCCCTCCCTCAGGACACAGCTACTCAACTTAAAAATTCCCTCGACTTTGTATGGGGCGATTCCTCGATCAGATACCTGGGGGTGTCCCTCTCAGCCAGGATGGAACTCCTTTACTCTTACAACTTCCCTCCCATGTACAAAAAACTTGAAGCAGACTTGACAAACTGGGATAGAAAGGAACGCTCTTGTCTAGGAAGGATTTATGCCATCAAAATTACTCTTCTCCCCAGACTCCTTTATTTATTCCGTGCCCTCCCCATCTCAATCAAGAAGGCCCATTTAGATGCATTCCAAAACAAAGTAATAAAATTTGTCTGGGGTAGGTTGAATTTTAGAATCTCCTGGAAAACACTATTTCAACCCAAACTGAGAGGTGGTCTAGGTCTCCCGCGATTCCAATGGTATTACCAAGCCGCTAGACTAGCCCAACTTTCTACAGTTTATTCCAAATACACAAAACCGGACTGGGTCAACATAGAAAGACTGGCGGCACCCTCATACACTCCAGACTATCTGCTATGGATCCCCCCTAAAGAGTGCCCGGCTATCCTCTCCCCCACCCTCTCGCAATCATTGTCTCTCTGGGATAGTATGAGATTACCCCCATCACTAGTGTCAGAAACTCACCCCCTTTTGCATATCTTCCATAACCCGCACTTCCCCCCTGGGCTAGATATCAACGTTTTTCAGTGGTGGCTAGACAAGGGGCTATACCGGATTGGACATTTCCTCTCCCCCACAGGCCCTCTCTCTCTCTGGGCTACTGAGTAAGCAAGCTTGATCTACCAAACTCTGAGCGTTTCCGTCTACACCAAATCCAACACTTTCTCCAGACCATCTGGAAAAGCAAACCATTCCCACCTCTAATTACACCATATGAGAAATGGTGTAGTGAGGCAGTGGATCAGAAGGGTGGTACCTCCGTCATCTACCTCGCCTTGGCCCACATGCTAGCTTGGGAGCACGATCTACAACTCCAGTGGCCACTTAACAAATGGTATACAGCTAATGTTAGAGCTTTTAAAGGCATTATCAACACCTCCCTAATCGAAGCTAGCCTCAAGGTCCTGACTAGATGGTACATGGTTCCCACTAGACTTGCAGCCATCTTTCCCCTAGCCAACTCGCAATGCTTTAGGGAATGCCAGCTACAGGGTACCATGGCACATATTTGGTGGGAATGTCCTAGAATAAGGAAATTCTGGAACAAAATTTTCTCTCTGATCCTCAGGGTCACAGGCCATCAGCTTCCTAGATCTCCAGTCATAGCCCTCCTAAACTCAGATCTCCCCAAGATGCCTGAACCTAGCCGTAGACTGATCCACTTCATTTTCCTTGGAACAAAGCTTACCATAGCCAAAGCATGGAAACAACCCACAGTTTCCTTTGTGTTAGCCAAACGGAAAATCTCATGGATTATGTCCCAAGAAAAATTGTCCAGCCACATTTCCGATACAGTAACAAGGTTCAAAACCATCTGGGAACCTTGGGCTCACTATCTGGGAATCTCCTGGATACCCGGGGCTCCACAATGAGCTACCTCGCGAGCCGCAACTGCTGTTTGGCTCCCTTGCCTCTTCACCCTTCCCTCATCCCTTAAGCTCCTCCCTTTCCTTTTCTTTCTTTCCTTATCTCTACTCAAACTCTTTGGGCTACAGCCCAACCATGTCCTTATCTTGTATTAGTACGTGAGCCCTAAAGTCTCATGTTTATTGAACTCTTTTAAAGAATCAGCTGCACAACCTTGGAGGGCACGGTTGTTAGACCGTTGTTTTTCATAGAATAAAGGGACTCCCTGGGGCGGCCTCTGGCTCGAGGCACAGCAGGGATGCACCTGCTCCATTGTAAGGTCTTTTTTGCTCCTTCCTTCTGGGGGACGGGGACGTCTGAAATCCTTAGGGAGGTAGTGCCCTGGCACAGTGTGAGCCCTCTAGGGGTGCTGGGACCCTGCCCCTCTTTGATGCCCCTGAGACGCCCCTCTTTGGGGAGGCAGATAACTGATCGCTATTTTTCTTTTTTTTATTTTCAATATTTTTATTGAAGTTTGTCTTACAGAACATAGCAAATACCGTAGAATAAATTCTACCAAATATAGCCAGATAGAAATAACAGATTTGTTTCAGAAGTGCATATAATAAAATAACGGTAAGTAGAGCAAACATTCGAGAACATAAAAGAGGTGCAGTAAGGATTGGGGTGAGTCTATTATACAATCAAACGGACTAATAAAATTTCAGTAACACATAAGTCCATTGTACTAACTTAAGAGGAAAAGTTTAAATCAGGTTGGCCTTCGAGACAGATCATGAAACTAAATTGGAACCCTCCAGGACAAGCCCCACAGGAATGGAGATCCTTTAAAGGAACACCTTTAGGTGACCCCGCACTGAAGAAACCCTGATGGATAGCTCCCGGACCCCCTGCACCCCCAATGGGATCAAACTGTGCCGGGAGCTGAGGACCCCCCATCCCCCATAGGACCCCCCCAGAGGGTCCAATTCTCTAAATATAACCTATAATCGTCTCCGCCATGTCCACTAAAGAGCCATCAATGACGCCATAATTCTCAAACCTATGTTCACGAACCCTTACCCTCATGAACATAAAGGTAAAGATAAAAAAGATAAAAGGGATAAAAAAAGGAACGAGGAGAAAGAAAGGAAAGGAGTAAGGAAGAGGGAGAAAAAGAAAAGAGTGCCTAAGAGAGAGAAGGTGTAGCGCAATAGCTGTTAACTCTATCGTTCACTTAAATATTTTGGTTCCCTGGAACGCCTGGAGTTAGGGAAACTCCTACGAAGGTTGCCCATGGTTCCCAGATCAACTCGAATTTGTGCAGATTATCTGTAAAAATGCTAGCTAGCCTTTCTTGAGACATTAACCAGGAGATTTTCCGGATAGCAGATTTTAGGGAAACCCTTTCTTGTTTCCAAGCCCTAGCTATTGTAACCTTGGCTCCCAGTAAGATAAAGTGAATTAAGTTCCTGTTGGATTTCGTGGTGTTAGAGATGTTATCATTTAAAAGTGCTATAGTAGGGGACCTAGCTAATTTGCATCCTGTTACCTTCTGAATAATACGGAATATTTTAGACCAAAAAGATTGTATTCTTGGGCATTCCCACCAAATATGGGCCATGGTGCCCTTAAGAAGACACCCCCTGAAGCACAGTGTATCAGCAGTAGGATAAAATATAGCCAGTCTAGCTGGTGTGAGATACCATCTCATCAAAACTTTTACACTGGTTTCAGAGATAGTGGTATTCAGAATACCCTTGAAGGATCTGGAACAGGCAACTTGCCACTTGTCCAGTTCCCATTCAAACTGAAGATCTGATTCCCAGTTAGTCATGAAGGCTGATTTTTTAATGGGAAGAGTGAGTGCTTCGTAGATGACCGAGATACCACCCTTCTGCTGTGATGGCTGACCACACCAATGTTCATAGTCTGTAAAACTCGGGGGGAGTGGTTTATCCCTCCAAATCTTGTGGAGGAACTTGGAGATTTGATAAAATCTGAAGTACTCTGAGTTTGGAAGCTCTAATTTATTTATACAGTATTTGAAAGTGATTGGGCCGACAGCCGTAAAGAAGTGTCCAATGCGGAACAGCCTCTTGTTTAGCCACCATTGAAAGGCTTTGATATTTAACCCCGGGGGGAATTCGGGGCTATTGAAGAGGTGTGCTAAAGGTTTAACTGAGGAAACTAAAGAGAATGTAAGTCTGATCTTATCCCAGAGGGCCAGTTCTTTAGAGAGTGTAGGGGCCATGATTGGAGGTCTATCTTTAGGAGAACACCATAACAGATAATCGAGCATGTGCCGTGGAATGGCCTGTCTTTCTATCTGCACCCAGTCCTGCCTTTCCTGCCTAAGGTAAATTGAAGACAATTGGGCTAGCCTGGCAGTCTGAAAATATTTCACTAGATGGGGTAAACCTAGTCCTCCCCTGCGTCTATGATAAAATAGGGTTTGTTGGGGGAGCCTATATCCTGAATACCCCAGACGAATTTAAGGATCAGGTAAGGAGTGAAAAAGGCAGCAGAGTCATTTTCACTTAATTAACTCCCCCAATCCATGAGATATCCTGCTTAGACCAAAGCTTAAGATCATCCTCTAGCTTTCGAAACATCGGAGGGAAGTTATTGCCATATAAGGTTTCGTATTTAGAGGTAAGGTTAATCCCCAGATATTTAATTGAGGTGTCGCTCCACCTAAACTTGAAATCCTTCTTAAGCTTGGCAATTATCTCAGGAGACAGAAAGACATTTAGGGCTTGTGATTTAGAATAATTTACTCTGAGGCCCGAGATCTCAGGGAAATCTTTAAGGAGCTGACACAATATGGGGAGGGAGGACTTTGGGGAAGTTATGAAGACTAGTAGATCGTCACCAAAAAGACCACATTTGTGTTCTTGTTGTCCGCATAACACCCCTTTGATAAGTTGGTTAGCTCTGACGGCTATGGCAAGGGTCTCTATTACAATAGCGAAAAGTAGCGGGGATAGTGGACAACCCTGCCTAGTTCCCGTTTTGATTGGAAAAGAATCAGAGTAGAATCCTTGCAATTTGATCATAGCTTGTGGTGCAGAGTAGAGTGCTCTGATAAGGCCTATAAAACTCTTGCCGAAACCCCAATGCTTCAGAAGGGACAACAGATAGGTCCAGGAGACAGAGTCAAATGCCTTACAAAGGTCAAAAGAGAGCAACATTCCCTTCTGAGCCTGCCCTCCTGTCCAATTGGATTGAAGTATAGAAACTATGTCAATTGCCCTTCTGACTTGATCAGGACCCTGTCTACCTGGGATGAAACCCACCTGGTCCTTATCAATATATTGACTTATAAAGGATGCTAGTCGATTCGCCATTATGTTAGTTAGAATTTTCAGGTCATTATTTATGAAAGAAATAGGACGATACTTGTCTAATTCTTCTGGGTTTTTCTCAGGTTTAGGGATCACCATTATGTATGCAGTGTTAAGATGCTTCTCGACAGGGTCCCCTTTCATTTTAGAGTTAAAAAATTTCGCCATATGAGGAGCCAAAGTTTTGGCAAATGTTTTATAGTAAGGGCCCGGGAGACCATCAGGTCCCAGGGCTGAGCCCTGTTTAAGATCTTTGATGACCCCCAACACCTCCTCCACCGAAATTGTTTCATCCATTATATCTATATGCTCTTCTAAGAGACGGGGTAGAGGGACTCCGCCAAGAAACTGGTTTATTATATCTACATTCTCTTCGGTCTTGGGGATGTACAGATTCTCATAACATTTTTGAAAGGCCCCAATAATTGTGTTGGGGTTAGAAGAAGGGGGATTACCGTCTACCCTAATTTTGGGCATAGAAAGATGCCTTGCCCGGGGAGAGAGCTTCCTGGTCCCTCACAGCACCGAGGGGAAGCTGTCCCTACTGCAGTATGAGATGATTTTAGAACGATAATCTGTCCCTCACAGCACCAACAGGAAACTGTCCCTACTGCAGTATGAGATGATTTTAGAACGATAATCTGTCCCTCACAGCACCGCCAGGAACCTCTCCCTACACCAGTGTGAGATGATTTTAGAACAATAATCTGTCCCTCACATCACAGACCGGAACCTGTCCCTACTGCAGTCTGAGATGATTTTAGAACGATAATCTGTCCCTCACAGCACCAACAGGAAACTGTCCCTACTGCAGTATGAGATGATTTTAGAACGATAATCTGTCCCTCACAGCACCAACAGGAAACTGTCCCTGCTCCAGTGTGAGATGATTTTAGAAAAATAATCTGTCCCTCACATCACAGACAGGAACCTGTCCCTACTGCAGTATGAGATGATTTTAGAATGATAATCTGTCCCTCACAGCACCGACAGGAACCTGTCCCTACACCAGTATGAGATGATTTTAGAACAATAATCTGTCCCTCACAGCACCAACAGGAATCTGTCCTTACTGCAGTATGAGAGGATTTTAGAAGGATAATCTGTCCCTCACAGCACCAATCGGAACCTGTCCCTACTGCAGTATGAGATGATTTTAGAACCATAATCTGTCCATCACAGCACCGACAGGAACCTCTCCCTACAGCAGTATGAGATGATATTAGAACGCTAATCTTTCCCTCACAGCTCCAGGAACATGTACCTAATGCAGTATGAGATGATATTAGAACGCTTTTCTTTCCCTCATAGCACCAGGAATCTCTCCCTACTCCAGTATGAGATGATTTTAGAACGATATTCTGTCCCTCACAGCACCGACGGGAAGCTGTCCCTTCTGCAGTATGAGATGATTTTAGAATGATAATCTGTCCCTCACAGCACCGACAGGAAACTGTCCCTACTGCAGTATGAGATGATTTTAGAACGCTAATCTGTCCCTCTCAGCACCGACATGAACCTGTCCATACTGCAGTATGAGATGATTTTAGAATGATAATCTGTCCCTCACAGCACCGATAGGAAACTGTCCCTACTGCAGTATGAGATGATTTTAGAACGCTAATCTGTCCCTCTCAGCACCGACAGGAACCTCTCCCTACTCCAGTATGAGATTATTTTAGAACAATAATCTGTCCCTCACAGCACTGCCAGGAACCTGTCCCTACTCCAGTGTGAGATGATTTTAGAACAATAATCTGTCCCTCACAGCACCGACAGGAACCTGTCCCTACTGCAGTATGAGATGATTTTAGAGCAATCATCTGTCACTCACAGCACCGACAGGAATCTGTCCCTACTGCAGTATGAGATGATTTTAGAACAATAATCTGTACCTCACAGCACCTACAGGAACCTGTTCGCACTGCAGTATGAAATGATTTTAGAACCATAATCTGTCCATCACAGCACCGACAGGAACCTCTCCCTACAGCAGTATGAGATGATTTTAGAACTCTAATCTTTCCCTCACAGAACAAGCAACCTGTACCTAATGCAGTATGAGATGATATTAGAACGCTTTTCTTTCCCTCATAGCACCAGGAACTTCTCCCTACTCCAGTATGAGATGATTTTAGATCGATAATCTTTCCCTGATAGCACCGACAGGAACCTGTCCCTATTGCAGTATGAGATGATTTTAGAACGATAATCTGTCCCTCACAGCACCGACAGGAACCTGTCCCTATTGCAGTATGAGATGATTTTAGAACGCTAATCTGTGCCTCACAGCACCGACAGGAACCTGTAACTACTGCAGTATGAGATGATTTTAGAACGATAATCTGTCCCTCACAGCACCAATAAGAACCTCTCCCTACACCAGTATGAGATGATTTTAGAACAATAATCTGTCCCTCACAGCACCGATAGAAACCTGTCCCTACTGCAGTATGAGATGATTTTAGAATGATAATCTGTCCCTCACAGTACCAACAGGAACCTGTCCCAACTGCAGTATGAGATGATTTTAGAATGTTAATCTGTCCCTCACAGCATGGACAGGAACATGTCCCTACTTCATTATGAGATCATATTAGAACACTAATCTTTTTCTCACATCACCAGGAACCTGTCCCTAATGCAGTATGAGATGATATTAGAACACTAATCTTTCCCTCACAGCGCCAGGAACCTTTCCCTACTCTGGTATGAGATGATTTTAGAACGATAATCTGTCCCTTCCAGCACCGACAGGAACCTCTCCCTACACCAGTATGAGATGATTTTAGAACAATAATTTGTCCCTCACAGCACCAACAGGAACCTGTCCCTACTGCAGTATGAGACGATTTTAGAATGATAATCTGTACCTCACAGCACCGACAGGAACCTGTCCCTACTGCATTATGAGATGATTTTAGAATGATAATCTGTCCCTCACAGCACCGACAGGAACAACTTCCTACTCCAGTATGAGATGATTTTAGAACCATAATCTGTCCATCACAGCACCGACAGGAACCTCTCCCTACAGCAGTATGAGATGATTTTAGAACTCTAATCTTTCCCTCACAGAACAAGCAACCTGTACCTAATGCAGTATGAGATGATATTAGAACGCTTTTCTTTCCCTCATAGCACCAGGAACTTCACCCTACTCCAGTATGAGATGATTTTAGATCGATAATCTTTCCCTGATAGCACCGACAGGAACCTGTCCCTATTGCAGTATGAGATGATTTTAGAACGATAATCTGTCCCTCACAGCACCGACAGGAACCTGTCCCTATTGCAGTATGAGATGATTTTAGAACGCTAATCTGTGCCTCACAGCACCGACAGGAACCTGTAACTACTGCAGTATGAGATGATTTTAGAACGATAATCTGTCCCTCACAGCACCGACAGGAAACTGTCCCTACTGCAGTATGAGATGATTTTAGAACGATAATCTGCCCCTCACAGCACCGCCAGGAACCTGTCCCTACTCCAGTGTGAGATGATTTTAGAACAATAATCTGTCCCTCACAGCAGCGACAGGAACCTGTCCCTACTGCAGTATGAGATGATTTTAGAACCATAATCTGTCCATCACAGCACCGACAGGAACCTCTCCCTACAGCAGTATGAGATGATTTTAGAACGCTAATCTTTCCCTCACAGAACAAGCAACCTGTACCTAATGCAGTATGAGATGATATTAGAACGCTAATCTTTCCCTCACAGCTCCAGGAACATGTACCTAATGCAGTATGAGATGATATTAGAACGCTTTTCTTTCCCTCATAGCACCAGGAACCTCTCCCTACTCCAGTATGAGATGATTTTAGAACGATAATCTGTCCCTCACAGCACCAACGGGAAGCTGTCCCTTCTGCAGTATGAGATTAATTTAAGAACGATAATCTGTCCCTCTCAGCACCGACAGGAACCTGTCCATACTGCAGTATGAGATGATTTTAGAACGATAATCTGTCTCTCACAGCACCGACAGGAACCTCTCCCTACTCCAGTATGAGATGATTATAGAAATATAATCTGTCCCTCGCAGGACCGACAGGAAACTGTCCCTACTGCAGTATGAGATGATTTTAGAACGCTAATCTGTCCCTCACAGCACCGCCAGGAACCTGTCCCTACTCCAGTGTGAGATGATTTTAGAACAATAATCTGTCCCTCACATCACAGACAGGAACCTGTCCCTTCTGCAGTATGAGATGATTTTAGAATGATAATCTGTCCCTCACAGCACCGACAGGAATCTGTCCTTACTGCAGTATGAGATGATTTTAGAAGGATAATCTGTCCCTCACAGCACCAATCGGAACCTGTCCCTAATGCAGTATGAGATGATTTTAGAACAATAATCTGTACCTCACCGCACCAACAGGAACCTGTCCGCACTGCAGTATGAGATGATTTTAGAACAATAATCTGTCCCTCTGAGCACCGACAGGAACCTCTCCCTACACCAGTATGAGATGATTTTAGAACGCTAATCTGTCCCTCACAGCCACAGTACCGATATGAACCTGTCCCTACTACAGAATGAGATGATTTTAGAACAATAATCTGTCCCTCACAGCGCTGATAGAAACCTGTCCCTACTGCAGTATGAGATGATTTTAGAACGATAATCTGTCCCTTCCAGCACCGACAGGAACCTCTCCCTACATCAGTATGAGATGATTTTAGAACAATAATCTGTCCCTCAAAGCACCAACAGGAACCTGTCCCTACTGCAGTATGAGACGATTTTAGAATGATAATCTGTCCCTCACAGCACCGCCAGGAACAACTTCCTACTCCAGTATGAGATGATTTTAGAACGATAATCTGTCCCCTCACAGCACCAACAGGAACCTGTCCCTACTGCAGTATGAGATGATTTTAGAACGATAATCTGTCCCTCACAGCACCGACAGGAAACTCCCTACTGCAGTATGAGATGATTTTAGAACGCTAATCTGTCCCTCTCAGCAC
>BLSH010479911.1:2821-16424 GCA_018402905.1 Glandirana rugosa
GGTAGCTCAGACGGGGAAAAATAAATAAATAAAAAATAAATAAATAAATAAATAAATAAAAAATGTAATTGGAACAACAGACTGATATCTAAATACAAATAGGGTTCGTACAAACTTCGGCAAATGACAACTGACAGAGTGTTGGAGACAACCATCAAATAAGGTTAGTAGTTGGTGGGAAAGCCATTTTATTATGAAAGATTCTAATCAAAACTTGAAGGGGGGTCAATTAAACTCCAGTACAGGGGCACAAGAACTAAAACAAAAGTATAACTTTTCTGACGGGAGGACTTGGAATAAGTGGGGGAACTACATAAATTTCCAAAGTTAGTAAGGGGAGACATGATTGAAACCTTTAAATACATCAAGGGGGTGAATAAGGTTCAGGAGGGCAGTCTTTTCAATATGAAAACAAAATCAAGAACACGGGGACATGACCTCAAATTAACTGGGGGGAAGTTCAAAACTAATCTTAGAAAGTATTATTTTACCGAAAGGGTGGTTGATGATTGGAATAAACTACCAACAGAGGTTGTGAGACAGTCAACAGTAAACGGCTTCAAACATGCTTGGGATAAACATAAATCTATAGTCAGACAACAAGGTTAATGTAAAAAATAAATAAATAAATAAATAAATAAAAAATAAATAAATAAAAAGGGGCAGACTCGATGGACTACTCAGTCTTTTTCTGCCGTCACTTTTCTATGTTTCTATGTTTCTATAATGGGTGGAATATGATGGGAGTAGTTTTGATGGATGGAATATGATGGGGGCAGTTTTGATGGGTGGAATATGATGGGGGAAGTTTTGATGGGTGGAATATGATGGGGCAGTATTGATGGGTGGAATATGATGGGGGTAGTTTTAATGGGTGGAATATGATGGGGGCAGTTTTGATGGGTGGAATATGATGGGGGCAGTTTTGATGGGTAGAATATGATGGGGGCAGTATTGATGGGTGGAATATGATGGGGGTAGTTTTGATGGGTGGAATATGACGGGGGCAGTTTTGATGGGTGGAATATGATGGGGGCAGTTTTGATGGGTGGAATATGATGGGGCAGTATTGATGGGTGGAATATGATGGGGGTAGTTTTAATGGGTGGAATATGATGGGGGCAGTTTTGATGGGTGGAATATGATGGGGGCAGTTTTGATGGGTAGAATATGATGGGGGCAGTATTGATGGGTGGAATATGATGGGGGTAGTTTTGATGGGTAGAATATGATGGGGGCAGTTTTGATGGGTGGAATATGATGGGGGCAGTTTTGATGGGTGGATAATGATGGGGGCAGTTTTGATGGGGCAACAAGATGAGGCAATTTCTTTTTTTTAATTGAAAAGGTGTACAGAAAAAAGTATCCGGTGAGTGTAGATATCTGTATACAGAAACAAGGGATATCATTACTATTAGAGAAAAACTTTGTGAAATAACATTTTGTATTTCTTGATTAACAATCTATGCGAATGCTGACAAACTTCCTGGGAGGGGGAAGAGAGGTTTCCATAAGAGGTGGCAACTATCTGACTTTGCTGTAGCTATGGAAACCTGACATACAAGCTATTATACTGCTTGCACCACACTGAGCATGTGTGAGATTGGCAGGAATACAGGAAGAGATACACTCTGGCTTCAGATGCCCACACTGGAGACGGGTACGCTGTGCTGGGATATTATAATGTAAGAAAACAATGCTGCAAAAATACTAAACAGAATTTAGTTTACAGAATACCTTTACTAGAATGCATTAAGCCAGTGGCGGCTGGTGCATGAGGGGCGCTTGGGCGCCGCCTCCCCGCCGCTGAGAAGGAAAAAAAAAAGTCATCCCGGCCCCCCTGCAGGAGGCGCCGGTACATTGACTTTTCTTTTTTTTTTCCTCGGCTCCTTGCTCTCAGCTGACAGCAAGTAGTGAGCTGATTGGTCAGCATTTAAAGTCTATCTGTGTGCGCTGAACAAGCATAAGCTGATTGGCTGCCCTGAGCCATCAGAGTCAATGACTCTCTGTCATTGGCTGCTGCTGGCGGGGGTGGGACTACGGTGGATGTGCTGCCTGTGTGATTACTCACGCAGGCACAGCACTCCTCAGGACTTCCATGCACACTGAGTGTCAGCATGCTCTCCGCTAGCGCTGCCTCTGCATTATGTCAGCCCGCTTTTCCGTATGCCGATCTCTGCAATACTGCCAGTGCCAGCCTGAGCATGCCTATTAGATGGGGTAAGTGCGGGACTTGTCCCAACCTCAGGGGGTGGGGGAGGCAGGGGGGGAATGGCTGTTGAGGCTGGTGACTGTATACCCTACCTGGGGCCCTGAATACTGATATCTGGTCACCCTGTATACCCTACCTGGCACACTGTATACTGCTATCTGGCACCCTGTATACCCTACCTGGCACCCTGTATACCCTACCTGGCACCCTGTATACTGCTACCTGGCACCCTGTATACCCTACCTGGCACCCTGTATACTGCTACCTGGCACCCTGTATACCCTACCTGGCACCCTGTATCATCAGTGCACTGATTGTCAGTGCAAATGTCCATATGTTGTTTTGCCGTTTTTCGACTCTCCTCACACCCTGTCAGTGAAATCCTGTTTAGCTTGTGATCAGCTATGATTGGACACAACTGATCATTTGGCAAAGAGCTGCCATAATTGGGCATGCAGGCAGTGCAAGCACAGGAGGACATCATAGGGGTTAAACTAACACTGATCAAAAAAAAGGGATCAAAATTTTTAAAAATTTTTGTTGCATCAGTTTTGCAAGACAATATCACCAATTGAAAATTTGTTTCTCTGCAAAAATCATGATATTCAACACATATTACTTTGTTATCTTAAAGTGGTTCTAAAGACTGCATTCTCTGCATTAAGGTAAAAAACCTTCTGAGTACAGCCCCCCCCACCCCACCAATCCCCCACTTATAATTACTTGAGCCCATACTCGATCCAGCGATGTGCACAAGAGCAGCGCCACCCTCCTCATAGGCCCAGAGGCCATTGGCTTCCACTACTGTGAATTATAGCCAGTGAGGAGGGAGCAGTGAGAGGGGCTGAGCCGTGCTCTGGGTGCCAATGGACACACAGGACCAACAAAGAACGAGCATGCAGAAATGCCCCCATAGCAAGCGGCTTGCTATGATGGGCGTTCAATAGGGTATAGGAGCCAGGAGCACCAGGAACCCGAGAAGAGGAGAATCAGGGCTGCTCTGTACAAAGCCATTACACAGAGAAGGTACTGTAACTATAACATATTTATTATTTAATGAAAAAAGTAAGGGTTTACAGACACTTTAAGTGAAGATAAAGTTCTCAACATAACATTTAATAAACAGATCCATATCAGAAATGTAACAATTGCTCTGGTCCATGGGGATGTATAGGGAGGAGAGCTGAACTGGCTAATAAAAGGGGTGACAAATCTTGTTTTCGGTGAAAGATTAGAAAAATTGGATAAGCTCTTTTTCATAAAATGTCTTAGGTGCTATTTAATTCATTTGTTTATATACACTTGTAGCCCAGTCCCCGACCTCTGAAGAGCCAATGGCGCCCTTCAGGGCCAGGGAGAGCTGACATCCATCCTTACAGAGTGGGTCACTAGGCATGGTGGATGCAGATAGAAGAACTTAGTTGGGCGCCAGACACTTTGATGATGCAGAATTAAAGAGATTTATTTTTGTCTTCAAGAACTGGGGAGAGAGGGATACGGCCAGGACACCCTCTAGGTAGGTGCTACAGCACTTAGCAGACTCTGAGACTCTCTCAATAAGGCTCTCAATGTAGCTATAAAATCCCACAGGCCTTCCAACTGAACTTTGCCTGACTAAAACTATTTCCTTGAGCAATGAACTTGTACTTTGGACTTCAACACAGATGGATGCACATACCAACCTTGGTATCCCCATTGTGCAGATCTGGCCTCCATCTCACAGCCTCCCGCTGTAGCTTCACAAGTTTACACTCACAGTCTCCCAACAAGACATCTTGGACTCCCACTGCCACAGGGTCCCTTGTGCTTCACGCAGCCAATCGCTGTATTTCCCGAGTGTCCCCACACTGACTTGCTGGGTTCCTTCCTCGGCTGCTCAGCCCAACAACTGAACTCTCTTGCAAGCATCACCCCCTCTATCCTGCTGGGTTCCTCGCTTGACTTCTGCTGAGACTTTCCTAACTTTTTCACTGTCCCCCAGCTAGTGAAAAAGGCTGCTCCGGTTCTTTCTCAGACTCCACACTCTGGCCTCTGATAACAGGAGCGTTGTCCCTTGTAGACGACAGCTTCCCCTTTACTTCTGACCCTGGTTCACACTTTGCCTCTGGCGATGGGAATGAAAAGGAGGGGTTCTCCGGCCAGCAGAACCTGTGCAACTTGGTTAGGCATCTGGCATGAAGCCCCAACCCCGTGCTGCTGCTTCTTGCCCTGAGTAGGCCTCAGACTGCCTAGCATCCGGGAACTCCCGGATAGGCCCAGACTTCTGGCCTAGCAGCTGGGAGCTTTGACACACATCCACCTAGACAGCTGTCCAGGTGGCACAGAACCCCGATCACCTGACTCCTCCCAAATATATAAGCTCTCCCAGCAGGCCATGGGGCCCAAGAAAACCCCTGCCCATTGGCTGGAGCAGCATATCATTCATATTTCAAGTTCATGTACACCTAATCATTCCAATGCTATCAGCAGCAGTGCCACCCAATGGCAGAGGAGAGAGATGCATCAAACTCAGAGTTAGGAAAAAGAATCAGGAGATCCCCTAACAACTTGGCCAAGTTAATTACCACACAGCAAACAAAATTTGACAGCACCCACGTTCAAAACCAGGGTGCTACACACTATATTACCAAAAGTATTGGGATGCCTGACTTTACACGCACATGAACTCTAATGGCATCCCAGTCTTAGTCTGTAGGGTTCAATATTGAGTTGGCCCATCCTTTGCAGCTATAACAGCTTCAACTCTTCTGGGAAGGCTGTCCACAAGGTTTAGGCGCCCACTTCCTCCACCTCAAACTCGTTCATCCATTTCTTTATGGACCTTGTTTTATGCACTGGTCCATTGGTGGAGGGGGATTATGGTGTAGGGTTTGGGCTTGGCCCCTTAGTTCCAGTGAAGGGAATTCTTAAGGCATCAGCATACCAAGACATTTTGGACAATTTCTTGCTCCCAACTTTGTGGGAACAGTTTGGGGTTGGCCCTTCCTGTTCCAACATGACTGTGCACCACTGCATAAACATCTGCGTTCTCCAAACTGCAACCCAGAGGCTGGATGCGGCCCTCCCTTGCCCACTAAAGTTAAAGTTCATGTGCGTGTAAAGGCAGGCGTTGTAATACTTTTGGTAATATAGTGTATTACATGAAATACAACTAGACAAAATAGGAGATAAGAAGGACCCAGATCTTTACGAATAGTAAAAAAAGAAGCTCTACGTAATTCCAATGTTAGTTGCAAGAACAAAAAAGCATTTAAAGGTATACAAAAAGAAGATAGAGACACATGAAACTAGTGGAATTGTGCCTTTCTGGGCCACATTTTGTGTTTGCATGGGGCTGTTTGTTTTACCTTCCTCTATATCAAAGCTGTGAGGCTTGTGAGAGGTTCAACTTAATGGGGATTTTTTCAGCCCTATTAACTATCTGGGTACACTTCAACGAAGGCTCCACTTTCCTGAATACCATCATCAGGGCTGTCTTAATGCATTGGCCCCCCTGATAATCTTGCATTGCATTATACTTGCCAGCTGTCCCGGATTTGCCGGGACAGTCATGCTTTTTACTAAATTGCCCCGGGAGGGCTGTGTCCCTGGAAGAATCCCAGAAACTATACTGTGCCCTCCTGATCCCAGTATTGTCGTCCCCCCCGACCCCCTGTACTATACCTTTCTGCTTTCCTCCTGTACTGTGCCCTTTGTGCTGATTATTCTTTGATTTAGGGAAAGTTTTCTTATAGTCTAAAATTGATTTTAGTGAAAATGCTAATGAATATATGTTTAATTCTATCAACCCTTTATACTTTCTTGAGAGTAGGTGTGTAAATTTGGGCAGGCTGGTAAGGGTCCCAGTGCATTACTGTGCCCAGGGGCCCATGTTGCTATTAAGACGGCCCTGCATGGATGAACACTCCATTGATGATATATTAAAATATATATTAATGTGACACCAACTAGAAAAACTAGAAAAAAGTCAGACAATATAGACCAAAACTGGAGTCTTATATAAAATCACAAATTTTTATTATACAAAATATTTAAAAACAAGGACATTTCATAAAAGCAAATATAATGGTGCTTATCAGATTAACTGTACATATAAAGTGATTATAGTGGTCTTCATTGATAATTCCAATGGTAATAAAGAGTTCTTCATGTGGCAACACGTTTCGCCAAGATATAGCTTTATCAGGCCACATGAGCACAGTACAGCAATCCTCTTAAAGAAAAATATTAGCAGTTAGAATATTATACACATACTAATACTGCTGATATATATTTAGAGGTTTATGTACTAATGGCAAATAGGCTGTTTACTTTGAAAGGGAAGTTGCACTGTACAAGGGAATGTCATGAACCTGTAGTACAATTCATGTCCTGTCTGTTTGCTTACCTGTGGTTGTGTCAGCTTAGAGGCCATGCACATCATCACCTGTGTGCTAAGTAGCTTCCCTCTGTGAATTCCACCCCAGTCTCCAATAAAGGAAACACTATAAAAAACCATGGGCTGCAAACCTTGTTGCCGACCAATTATTGTGTGTTAGGCTTGTGTGGTTGCTTCTGCCGCGTGCTCTCAGTTTGTTTCAGTGTACCAATCTCGGCTTGTTCTTTGACCTTCCTTGTCTGCTAGTGTCCCTGATCTCGGCTTGTTCTTTGACCTTCCTTGTCTGCTAGTGACCCCGACCTTGGCGTGTCTCCTGTCTGTTTCTGTCTGCTTGTAGCCCTGACCCTTGGCTCTCCCACTGACCATCTCTTGATATCTTGCACTGCTGCTTTCTTTCCATTTTACCTGTAGCTTGCAGTGAGCGTGAGCTGGGGGCCCCCAGGGGCCGCGACCTGGATCCAGTTACAGCCAAGTCCATCCTCACCACCAGAGGCCCTTGTGAACACCTGCTGGCTCATAGACTCTGCGCCCTGGGGAAACCTATGCTCTAGGTCCCTGTGCAATCTGTGTCAGGGTACCAGCAGTCCCGCTTCCCTGCACCATCCTGATCTCTAGTTGCAGCTGTCAGCTAGGGTTTCGCAACCTTAGCGGTGCTCTTAACTGCACTTCAGCAGTGCGATTCGCGCCCCAGCCTAGTGAATGAGCTGAAGCTCTGCTGATTTCCATCATCCAATCATGTGCAAGCAGAAATGCACTTTTTTTTTCTTGCATGTGATTGGGCATTCTTTCCGAAGAGAAACTTCACCACATTCACTGAGCTCTGGGGCAAATTCCCTTGCACAGTAAATATCCTATTTTCCCTTAGTCACTAAAAGGGCAATATAAAAATCTGCTTATAATAAATAAAATTACAGAAAAGCTGTACATTGCATTAAACCACTTTCGGTTAAACTTCACATTCATAGCTCAAGATGTGTACTCTCTCACTCTAGTAGTTACAGTACGTTAAAGAGGTTCAGTGACCTTTTAGAAAGATCTCATAAGCAAATGCAAAATAAAATAAATTGAAAAACAAATTTTGTATTTTTTTAATTAACCACATCCCCTCCGACCTATAGCAAAATGACGGGCGGGCAGTGGCTCTCCGTTCTGACTGGATGTTATATGACGTCCTTCAGAACAAGCCACTCATGCACGCCCCTGGGAGCGGGCAGTGCGGAGATTGGTAGTGCGGTGTGTTGTTCCAACACACTGCATCTTCGATCACGGTATAGAGCCTATGATGTAGGCTCTTTACCATGTGATCAGCTGTGTCCAATCACAGCTGATCATAGCATAACTAGGAAGCGCCAGTTATCAGAATTCCTCTATTCACTCTGACAGAGCATGAGTAGAGGAGAGCGGATAAGCAGCTCTCCTTACAGGGGGGGCCTGCACTGATAATTAGTGCAGTGATTATCGGTGTAGCCCCATCAGTGTTGCCTGCCAGAGCCCACCAGTGATGCCAATCAGTGCCTTTCAGTGCCCATCAGTGCTGCCTGTCAGTGCCTCCTCATAAGTGCTGCCTATCAGTGCCATCTATCAGTGCCCATCATTGCCCATCAGTGCTGCCTATCAGTGCACCTCTTTGCCGCCTATCAGTGCCCATCATTGCCTATAAGTGCCCATAAAGGCTGCCCATCAGTGACACCTATCAGTACCCATCAGTGTTGCCTATCAGTGCCCATCAATGCTGCATATCAGCGCTGACTATCGATGCCCAACATTGCCATTTCATCAATGCAACCTCATCAGGAGAAAACATTTTTTCTCATTAGTTTAGCAAAAGCTAAAAAAAACTGTGGTAATTAAATACCGCCAGGGAGGTTAAATACCGTTGTCTCGAAAAAATGGTAAAAAGCTGTTTGGATACAACTTTGCTTGACCGCTCAATTGTCATTCAAAATGCAACAGTGCTTACAGCGCTGAAAGCTGAACATTGGCCTGGGCAGGAAGGGGGTGAAAGTCTGAAAATCTGATTTCATCATTTTCTTTTGTCTTCAGAAAATATTTCTCATTTGTTGGGTTTCTGGATTAAACACAGATTTATCTTCCTACCAATGGTTCACTGCTTGTTTTATCATTTTTTTTTAATTTGAGAAGAATAAAGTACTTCAAGCCGCTGCAGTAAAAAAAAATCCCCTGTAAGACAATTGCATAATATACTAGTAGCATCGCATACTAGCACATTATGAAGTATTTACTTTAGAACTAAGCCCTCCAGCAGCACTCCGTTACCGCTAACAGGGTTTCCATCTTCCCCTGGTCTTCCTTCCGGGTTTGCGGGTATGCCCTTGGTTCTGGCACAGTGCTGTAAAGGGCTGGCGCGGTATGCCGGACCTTCAAAACGCATGTGCCGGTGACGTCACAAGCTGTATCCAGTATGAATATCTGATATATATATATATATATATATATATATTTTTTTTTTTACATCAGAGAAAGATTTTATTGAAAAATATAGGTTGCACATAGAAAATGCAAGAATACCATTGTACAGAGACAAAGAACGTAACAGCCACCACACCACATAATATCATAGCAACCAACAATCATATTTTAGCTGAACCAGTGAGTATCATCCAAAAGGTATATAATTACACAACACTCCAAGTCTCTGCGCTCCCCCCTCTGTTACAAATCCCTGTTCCCACTGAGCTCAACCCCCACTACAGACCCTGCAATATTCTATTCATAACTAGCTCCTTGGGGACCAGGTCAGGTACCTACAGCCAAGCTGACCATATTTTGTCGAATTTATGGACACTCCCCCTATGCTAATATATATAACTCTCCAACCTCAGGTTGTTACCCACATGAGTAATCCCTGTTTTTGGCGGAGGGGGGGTTGAATGACTTCCAGCTGAGGAGGATGATCTTCCGGGCCTAAAACAGTACCCTGGATTATTGCCTGCCGCGTCGATTCCTCTGGAACCTCAGCTTTCAGGATTCCAAGCAGACATGGTATGGGGTTCAATGGTATTGACACCTGGAAGACTCCATTAATGGTGGAAGTCACTTCTTTCCAGTAACGGTGCAACTTAGGGCACCGCCACAGGAGGTGAATGAGATCCCCCGACCCCTGCCCGCACCTAGCGCATGCGGGGTTCATTTGACCACTCATCCTGTGGAGCCTAGCGGGGGTGTAGTGTGCCCTAAGTAATATAAAGAGTTGTGACACCCTCTGAGATACATTGAGTGAGCATATATTAACTGACTGCAGGGCCTCTGCCCATTGGTCCCCCGTTAGGTCTCCCACGTCCGCCTCCCATTGAACTATGGCCTTAATAGGGTGGGTTTTTAGGAACTCTGATAGAAGCATGCTGTAGCATTGTGATATGAAACCTTTTGTTTCAGTGGCAGTCTAGATAAGATGGAAGATGGGGGTAGTCCATACCATCACCTTGAGATTTGACCGCGTGCACCAGCTGGTGGTAATAAAATAACATCTGAAAAGGGATATTAAATGTGGTTTGAAGTTCTGAGAACGTTTTAAGTTTGCCCCGCTGGAATACCTGTGAGAGCAGACTTACTCCCCTGGCACGCCCGCGGGGACCCTGCTGAAGTTTCCCCAACTCGGGGTAGGCCTGATTGTCCCATATGGGACTATAACTGGTAAATCCCGTAACCCGTTGGAGCTGTTTCTCCTTATTCCACAGTTTTTGAAGGAGGTTATAAGTGGGTCGTTGTTCATTAGATTTGCGGAAGGCTTGCGCCTCCAAGCCCTCCGGGATAGCCTTCACCCCAGCTCCCACACAAAGAAGCTGGGCTGAGGAGTAGTTCGCCTGGGGGACATACATCCCACCAGGTGTTGGAGTTGGGCTGCCACTTAATAAAGCCAGAGATTGGGAAGTGCGAGGCCACCCCCATCTTTTGGATACTTCAGCTTTTTCTGCTTTACCCTGGGGGGGTCACCCCCCCAGAGCAATTGCCTGAAGATGGAATTCACAATTCTAAATATTTTAAGGGGAATCACTACTGGGGAGTTATGAAGGGGGTAGAGGAGTTGGGGCATGAGTATCATTTTTATGAGATTAGTTTTCACGGCCAGCGAGATTTTTAACCTATCCCGCATTTTGATTTTATCTTTAAAATGCCCCGCCAGGGGACGGATGTTGAGGGAACAGTATTCTGTGAGGTTTGGGGAGGTCACAATACCTAAATACTTAAATGTGGTTACTAAGGGGATGGAGCCTACAATCTGTCCAACCTGACCCTGGGGGTCATCTAGGAGCATCAGGGCCGATTTCGTCCAGTTAATTGTAAGCCCGGAGAACCTTCCGAATTCCACAATCAGGGACATGGCTGCCTCCAGGGACTTTGATGTTTCTCCTAAAAATAACAGCATATCATACGCGTAGAGCATAATTTTTTCATGTAGGGGAGCGTATTGGAAACCTGAGACCTGTTCACTATCCCGGATCAGAGGAGCCAGGGGCTCTATGGCCATCGCGAAGAGCAGGGGGGACAGGGGACATCCCTGCCTCGTACCCCTGCCCAACGCGAAGGCCAGGGACATTCTATCCGACATCCTAATGGCAGCTCGTGGGGAGGCATAAAGGAGGCGGACCCAGGAGAGGAAACGGGGACCAAACCCAAACTTAGAAAGAACAGCCCAAAGATACGGCCAGCTGACACTGTTGAATGCTTTGTTTGCATCCAGGGATAAGAGAGCCCTCCGACCAACATTATCTGCTTGTGTTTGAATATTCAGGAAGAGGCGTCTAAGATTGGTGGCCGTGGACTTTTGAGGCATGAAACCAGCCTGGTCCTGATGTATTATACTAAGAATGTGTTTGTTCAACCTCATTGCTAAGACCTTGGCCAGAATTTTAATCTCACACTGCAGTAATGAAATTGGCCTATATGAGCTAGGGTCTAGGGGTTCCTTCCCTGGTTTAAGCAAAAGGACCACATTCGCCATGGACATTGAATCCGGATGGCGCCCCCTCTCCAATGAAGCATTTAAAACCTCCAAGGCTTGGGTAGGACAGCCTCCCCAAATGCGGTGTATACCTCCATGGGAATACCGCCCCCCCTCCCCCAGAGCCTTACATGTTGGGAATGAACAGGCCGCCTCCTGCAGCTCCTCAAGAGTAAAGGGAGCGTCCAGTTTAGCACTAGCTGCACTAGACAAAGTGGGTAACTCTATGCCGTTTAAGAAATGCCCTAACAATTCAGGGGAGTAATCTTCTCGGGGTTCATATAAGTTGGAGTAAAAGTGTGCTAATTCAGTCACAATCAGATCGGGGTCATTGACCACACGACCTGTGGATGTGCGGATTGCTCCTATGGCAGGGGAAGATTGCTGTGATCTAGCTATTTTTGCCAGCTGGTGGCCCATCTTCTCCCCCTCCTCAAAAAAAGCTGCTTTAGTGAAAAAGCATTTCCACTCAGCAACGGAGGTCCTCAGGTGGTCCAGGGAGTCCTGGGCTGAGGTCCACGCCTCTCTTGCCGAGTCAGAAGGGTTAGTAATGTACTCAAGCTCTAGCCGCATCACCTGTCTCTCCATCACATCCCTCAGTTCTGATGATCTGCGCTTCACAGTATTAATTTCTATAATAAAGATACCCCTTAGGTGGGCCTTCAACGTAGCCCATCTCAGGGCCACATCCACGCCATCCCTGTGGGTGGCAAATAATTCCTGTATTTGCTTAAGGATGCGGTCGTGAGACGGAAAGAGTTGGAGCCAAAAGGGGTTAAGTTTCCATGGGACTCTGCCCAATTTGGATACGGGTCTTGTATTTAATTTAAGGATCAGGGGGGAATGGTCTGATACCCCACGAGGGAGGTATTCTATACCCGAACTACAGTGAAGGACATGTGTGGAGCACAGACACAGACCAATATGAGAGAGCGAGCCGTGCGACTTCGAAAAGCAGGAGAATTGGCGTTCCCCCGGATTGCGAAACCGACAGGTCAAATTTAAAGCAGTCTATGGGGAGGCGCAGACCAGGGGCACAGCGCAGACAGCACGGCTCTATCCTGAGTGGCTCTATCACGAGTGGTGCGCAGTTTGACCGTCGCAGTTTAACGAAAGCAGGATAACTAAAGCTGGTCGAACATACAAGAACTCTGCTCCACTCTGAAAAGATGGTATTCCTTGCTGCACTCAAGCTCCCAACTTTTCTGCTTATAATCCACTGTTTGCTCTGTTTTAGATGGTAATCCTAGCTGCTTTCAAACTCTTTGCCTCTGCCCATATCACTGTGTTGCTTACTTTGCTTTCTTATCTATACTTCAATTATAAACAGACTACAGGTGATCTGATTCCTCATAGAACCTCTTCATCACTCATCCTGTCTGACTCTAAATCTCCCACTCTGTATCATGCACTCCCTACCTTTTCTTCTCACAGTTGCATCCTCCCTCTTTAAACCCTCTCTCCTTCACCCCTCCTCTCCACCCCACCACTTATATATATCACCCTCACTCCTTTCTTCTCCTTATTACTGCACTCATCAGCTCCTGCTACTTCTGAACCCACATACCAGTAGAACCTCCAGTACACTGGGAAGTGTCCCCCCCACATAAGTCCCACTTCCATATCACCTCTCTCACCCTTCTGCTTCTCCTAACTTCTGGAGATATTTCCCCAAATCTAGGACCACCATCATTTACCTTTGGACAACATACCTGACACCCCCAATCCTCTGACAGCAGGCGCAATCCACACAATTTAATTTCTATTCCTCTTCTGCCTAGAACCAGCCTCCCCTTCTCCTGTGCCCTTTGGAATGGCCGCTCTGTCTGTAACAAACTTACCATCATCCATGACCTATTTATCACAAACTCCTTCAACCTACTTGCAATCACAGAGACCTGGCTTCAAGATTCTGATTTCTCTTCCTCGGCTGCCCTCTCCCATGGTGGTCTCCTGTGGACTCACTCTCCCAGGCCTCGTGGACGAAAAGGAGGGGGTGTTGGAATCCTCCTATCCCCTCAAAGCAATTTTCAAGTTCTTCATCCACCGC
>BLSH010479911.1:27537-41657 GCA_018402905.1 Glandirana rugosa
TCGGCGAATTACCACCTCCACCCTACTTAAAAAAAAAAAAAAGGTTATTAAAAATAATCTTATACATTTGTCTTCATAGCCGTAACTGTACTTAGTTCAACAGAATGTAGTTCCATTTGCTAAGTGGTTTACGTATGCCTTTTAACCACGAAATGTATTGACAGAACAAGAATTCACAGCACTCTGAATGAAGACTGGGAGCGGACGGTGGGGTTTACCCTCGAATGACACCTGTCCCCTCCCCCTCTTCCGTGGTACAAAGTTTTCGTACAGATAATCTCAACTCGCTTGTGGACCTTCAAGCCCAAGACGACCAGGCAGGCTTGAAGCCCTTCCGTGCGATCGTTCGGGTTCCGTCCGGACCCGGACCCGGACTTTGTCCCGAAGTTCGGACGGACCAGCAGAACCCGAACTTCCAGGTGTTCGCTCAACTCTAATAGACATGCTTTTGAAACATGGTGCCTTCTCCCCCTCCCCTGTCCACAGTAAGCTCCCATTTGGGGTGGCAGGCGAGGGTCAGAAGTAAGTCTCACGACACTTAAGAACAAGACAGTTATGTAAAGCACCAATTTTCCGTATGCATTTGGTGAATCGTTTACCTTGATGTAAGACAACTTGATTCATGTCAATGCCGATACTTCTGTTTACATATTCTAATAAAAATTATTGGAAAAAAAAAAAAAATTCATCCCACCTCCACCATTAAGCGGCTCAACACAGTACCCCTGCCCGCACATCCGGCCCACACAGAGGGATGTCTGTCTAGCCGGAGGTCCGGGCAGCAATTAAAGTCTCCCATCTGAGGGCACTTCCACCAAGGTAACCAACTATTTCTATAAACACATACCGAATCCCAGTTATCTCCATTCCTTGGTTGTATCTTTTGTACCTTATGATTGTGTATTATTATGTCGCATTGTATTTAAATTTTCTAGCTCTCCCTTATTCTATTCTCCTGAAGAAGCGAAATTTCCTGTGAAACTCGAAATCTACACCTTGAGATCTACAAGGCCTCTGGATACACCAGAGAGCCATAACCAGCACCTTAATCACCTATAGGAGCTGCAATTTTTGATTTTTATATATGTGTTGTAGTGTACTTTTGTCCTCGTATGTATATTATTTTTTTCAATAAATTGTTATCTTTTTTAAACCATTGTGTGATCCCTGAGTGCCAAAATAATCCATGCTTCCTAACTAAGTAATGGTCTGTTACTGGGACATTCCATACCATCTTCTATTCACCTAAATGATGTGCATGATGGCACCCCCTACCTTTGTTTAACACCCTATAAGGCTCCTCCAATTCTAATATCATAGCAACTGGACACTTTGGAAGACCATACCCTTTCCCCTCTTATAAGAATAGTACCAAAGGTGTCTGCACACCCTCCCTAGTCTCAACACCCCAAACATGAATGCTGCCTCTTCAGGTCAATGAAGGTACTTGTCATCAAGACTTGTTCATTAGACCCCTTTCACACTGAAGCGGTGCTAAAGCAGCGGGCCGGTGTTTTTAAGGTCACATGACAATGTGATCATAAAACAAGTAAAAAATACCTGTTTTGCAGCGCTTTTAAGGTGATTTGGAAGCGCTGCGCATTCATTTCAATGGGCAGGGATGTTTTGGGAGCACTATTTATAGCGCCCAACCCACCTCGAAGATGCTGCTTGCAGGACTCTTTCTAATGTCCTGCAAGCTGCACAGCCTCAGTGTGAAAGTACTCACTGCAATTAATGGGAGGCAGTTTTCAGGCAGTTTTCAGAGGATATCTCTAGTGCTAAAACACCTGAAAACTGCCTCCGTGTGAAAGGGGTCTAAGTGCCTGCCTAGAGGCTCTAAGAAGTGGACAAGAGAGGGGAAGATCAACTAAGACAGATGGGGGGGGGGGGGGGTAACAAAGGCTGGCCTTAAAGTACAGGCTTTTCCTTACTTTGCCTAAACCCCCCTTCCAAATCCTATTGTAACTACACTGTGAAAGGAAGACCTTATACTTATATATCCATTGGTGGCTTGAGGGTAGAGGAGGAACAGCCGACAATGGATGCCCCATAGCAAGTTAATGGGTCAAGTCAATACCCAGGCATTCAAGCCATTGTTGGCGATCTCTCGGCTGCTGTGGAGATCACATGACTGGACTGGAGCACCCTCAGTATAGGTAAGTATAAACTTCTATATTTCACAGGGTACTTGGAACAGGATTTAGAAGGGGGCTTGGAGCAGTCTTAAGCATAGTTAGGAACAGCCTGGAATTCCACTTTACAGAGAAACTGACTCTGGGAGCTTTGCCCAAAAAAGTTCTGCACTGTATTAGGTGTCCATCTTGGTCGAGGCAGGGCTTTGCTTCTTCACTCAAAGACTTCAAGAATAGTGAGCAGCACAGTGGTGACATCACCAAACGTCTCTTCAAATCCCTTCTAAGCAGGGCCTTAGATGATTTCTCAGTGCAGATATATAGCTATGAAAATGTACGCACAGGAGTGCCTAGGCACCCTCGCATACCAGGACTGCTCTGTTAATATTAAGAAGGAATTCAAGACATTTTTCAGAATACAGCATAGCCACAAATAACATTTCTAAATGTTCCCCATACCATAGCAAATTTTCACTTTTGGAGTTCACTTCCACTTTAAGTTAAGACCAGACCTAAATAGTAGGACAGACTTTATGGGGTACATGGTGGATAATATGAAGCAAGATTCAAAGTGGTCTGCTGGTAGTATTTAGCTCAGGGGTATTCAGAAGTATTTGCAATGCACCAGGGAGTCAACACTTGTAGGTGCTATTAAGAGCCAATGAGTACTTGGAGGCACCACCACTTTGGGACCGTGGGCAGTATTTTGCAGAAGTTAAAAGACATGAGATTTGTGAGGGTTCCCCCAACACTAAGTTTGTCTATTGCTAGCGTTGGACTGCCAGGTGGCACCCCTTGACTCCTATTCTGCAAAGTCCTTTACTTTGCCTTCTGCTTGTTATTCCCACCTAGTCCTGTTCTTTCTGCCTTACTTTGTACCAACACACCCTCAATAAATACCCCCAAGTCAACTACTTTATCACATTCCTGTTAGAACATACCATGCAATTACCATTTGTCTTTAGTGGAATTAGTTAAGTCCCCCTATTTGTAGAGAGGTGGTAGAGCAGGTCCCCTTTAAGGGCCTCTTCTCCCTGAGAGAAGGCTGGGAGCCTAGGCAGGGTCAGGGAGGGAGGTCATTCAGACTGTGGAGGAGGGAGGAGGAGCAACATCCACCTGTTGTGCTCCTGCTCCCCCCCTATGCGGGGGCAGGCTGCCCTGGGGTGTCCCATCTGAGTCCCAAGAGAAAAGGAGAGATAGCTACAGAGGGTTAGCACAGTTCTAAAGAAAGACTTTGGGAGGTGGTCTACCTCTTGGTCCCTCCCCTCCTTAGCCCAGGGAGAATAGCAGGCCTACAGGAAGGATATCCTGTCTGTGGAGGCACGAGCAGCTTCTGGCGGGGCGTGGGACAAAGTGTTCCTTATTGCTGTTGGAACTGTGTTAGGGTCTGTGACCAAGGCCACTAATAAGGGGATAGCACTGGCCCTCCTGTATGGGGCCCAAGCCCCATCAGTTCAACAGGGGGACTGTTGGTGCAGGCAGTTCTCTCTCTCTGCAGCACAGCTGGCTTCTCCTCCCTCCCTCCTGCAGACTGTTAGCTGCTACAGGGGGAGCCATGGGGGTATTGGTTTAAGGGAATGCCCCCCTCCTGCTGCTCTGATCACCCCTTCTGTCCAAGATCCCCATCATCTGCAGCATTTATCGCTTTGTGTTCCCCCTCGGGTTTACTATGCTTCAGTTTGTGAATGAACAGGGAGCCTCTGTATAGAGTGCTTCCAGTTCATTCATTCTGTAACAGCTGAGGCTGCAGAGAAAAGAATTTGGGATCTGTGCCCTCAATCACTTTTTCTGTCTCAAATGTGAGAAATCAAGAATCTGTTTAGACCCTTGATATTTCACCATGATTATGTAAATGGCCGGAGTGTTGACTTTCTCACAAGACAAGATGATTATTACAGTGACAGAACATACAGAGCTGCCTGTGTTATTAATTGAGCTCCCTGCATCGGTAAGTGATTAAATCGTAGTGTTCTTAAGATGCATGAAATACCATTGTGTTTTATATGATCTATGAGCTGTATATTTTATTCTTAAGCTAAAACTTTGTGTTACACAAACATATGGAAATCATCAATTATTTAAATTGTGTTAATAATAATGTATGAAGCCTGAAATATATGGAGAAAAACTTAAAGGGCAACTGCGTTCAAACGGCTGAATATAGAATAAAAAATACACTATATTGTCAAAAATATTGGACGCCTGCCTTTTCATACACATGAACTTTAATGGCATCCCAGTCTTAGTCCGAAGGGTTCAAAATTGAGTTGGCCCACCCTTTGCAGCTATAAAAGCTTCAACTCTTCTGGGAAGGCTGTCCACAAGGTTTAGGGGTGTGTCCATGGGAATGTTTCACCATTCTTCCAGAAGTACATTTGTGAGGTCAGGCAGTGATGTGGATGAGAAGGCCTGGCTCACAGTCTCCACTCTAATTCATCCCAAAGGTGTTCTATGGGGTTGAGGTGCAGGTCAGTCAAGTTCCTTTATCTCAAACTTCTTCATCCATGTCTTTATGGACCTTGCTTTGTGCAGTGGTGCACAGTCATGTTGGAACAGGAAGGGGCCATCCACAAACTGTTCCCACAAAGTTGGAAACATGAGATTGTCCAAAATGTCTTGGTATGCTGACGCCTTAAGAGTTCCCTTCACTGGAATTAAGGGGCCAATTATGGTGGTGTACATCAGTGCTTCTCAACCCTGTCCTCAAGTACCCCCAACAGGCCATGTTTGCAGGTTTTCCTTTATCCTAAACAGGTGCTTTAAATCATAGTCAATGGCTTGGTATTTTGGACAGCTATTTTATCTAAGAGAAAATCCCAAAACATGGCCTGTTGGGGGTACTTGAGGACAGGGTTGACAACCACTGGTGTACATTATCACTTTTCACCGCAAGAGAGAAGCTATGTGGATGTTTTGGAAATGAACACTTTTTCACTTTATTATGTTTTGCACAGTAATTTTTGCACAATTTTTCGCACATTAATTTATGGACTTTATATTTTACATAAATATGTGCATTATGATAAAAGTTGAATATATGTTCAATGCAATTTCATTGTGTTGCCATGTATATAGTAAATCAGGTTAAAAAAAGAGACATGTCCATCTAGTTCAACCAAAAAAAAAAAAAAAAAAAATCATACAATCCCATATACACAAACTTTCACCCACAGTTGATCCAGAGGAAGGCGAGAAACCCCAGCAAAGCATGATCCAATTTGCTATAGCGGGGGAAAAAATTCCTTCCTGATCCCCCAAGAGGCAATCAGATTTTCCCTGGATCAACCTTGCATATAAATGTCAGTGCCCAGCAGTATTCACCCTTAAATGGTTGTTTAAGGAATGTATACATGACACAGGATGTGCACCGAGCCGCATCACCATTGGCGTTGGACATGTTACCCACTAATGTAATAGGGATAATTAAGAAAAAGTAGGAATCTCATTGTGCTCTCCCCCTGCTCCCGCTCGCTGATCACACGGCCTTCAGCGTCCTTTCCTACTGGTCCCACTCTCTGATCACACAGCCCCTGGCATCCTCTCTTCCTTCTCCTGCTCACTTTTCACACGGCCCTTGGGGCCTTCGCCTCCTGGTCCTTCTCACACGGCCTTCTGCGTCCTCTCCTCCTGCTCACTGGTCATATGGCCCTCGGTGTCCTACTTTTTCCTAACTCCCCCTTTTCTCTTTCCCTCTTTTTTCTTCCTACTTTCTTCCCTCCCCTTCTTCTTTCTCTTCTTCCCTTTTCCTTTCTCTATTCCCTCCCTCCTCTTTTCTGCTTCATCTCCCTTTTCCTTATACTCCCTCCCCTCGTCCTCCTATTTCCCTTCCCTATTTTTCTTTCTACTTCCTACTTTCTTACCTTTTCCTTTCCTCCCCCTTTTCTTCAATTCTCTGTGCCTTTCTCTATTCCCCCTCCCTTCTTCAGCGACATCCCCCTCTTCCATACTTTTGCTTATACTCCCTTATCCTCTTTTCCGTATACTACCACCCCACTCCCCCCATCCCATCTACTCAAAGCAACTCAGTGTTCAACCCACACTTTAAAGATACAGGTAGTACTATAGCTGCAGTTGATCCAGACCAAAAACCTTGTAAAGCCAGCTTTGGTGAAGGGAAAGAGTTCCTTCCTGACTCCTGTAGGTGACTGGAAACTCATTGGATCGCCTAAAATCACTTGATGACTGATCATAAAAACAATTGTTTTGGTCTGCCTCAGGGCTACTTTCCAGCATGTCATGGATCTGAGCTGATGGCAAACTGCCTGATAACATAGATGACCAGCTGTGATCTGATGAAGAGCTCAGTGGTGCCAGTGAGAATATTTCTGATGAAGGGCTCAGTGGTGCCAATGAGATTTTTTCTGATGAAGAGCTCAGTGATGCCGGTGAGATTTTTCCATTCATGGTGTCGCTTTGATCTGATGGTGGTGACTCAGACGGTTGAGGTGATTTTTCCATTTTCAGTGTTTCACTGACAAAGGAAAATTGACTGAAGAACTGTTGGTCCTCTCATAATTTGGAAGTTCTCAGGCATTCCGAGGACAAAAGACAGGCCATATGAGCCACATCGAGTTTCCGACATAGTGGAGCCTTCAGGTCCTGCAATATAAAAATAGGAAACATTGGAGGGGGCGTGTCCGGGATGTGAGAGGAGAAGGACGCATAGGAACAGAGCTCCATCCATCCTAACACCAATCCTTTGCCATCCTCTGCCATCCTCCTGTTTTTGAGCCTCCGCAGGCTCAGCCAACACTGCCCACGACTTGCTGGGTCATCCACCTCGTGACTCAGGGCATATCTCCATAACCGGCCGGCCGGACCCACTAATCGAGGCCCCGGCTTTGCGGCCTAGTCCGCGGAACGCCGCGGTTCCTCCAACGACCGGGCCATCCTTGCTCCAGCGGCCCCCGGGGTACCCATCTGACCACCCAGCTGCCCCACTACCTATCCAGGGACAACAACACCGGCGGATCCTGTGAGTAAAGGGGACTGGGGGGGAGTCGTGGCCTACAACATGTGGCCGCCATCTTGGTACACCCTCCGGGCCTACTACCTCTCTTTTCACCAAAGGGAAGAGCCTGACTATCTCCCATACTGCTATCTAATAATTTGGACACTGCCTCTATCCCCCCAGAGGACCTGCCTGTCTACAGAAAGGGGGTGCTGGGATCACTTGGTGTGGGGGACCAACCACAACCTGCCATAGACTGCACCCCTGTATCCTAGCATTGGAGAGCCTTACCTACAATATTTCACAATCACTACCTCTCCCGGGCAAGTGGCCCCCCCTGTACATCTGTGTCGTTCTCCTATATGTTTATTTGACTGGGGGGTGGGAAACGTGTCCCCCTACAGTGGCGTAATGATAGTCAAATACGGTCCTCCTATACCTGCCTCAGCAGCAGAGCAACTAGCCAGGTTTAGAAGACAGGGGGATGCGGGAAATGTGGCGGACCCTGTACCTATGTCCCAGTCACATACAGCCTCCTCTTCATCGTCACCCCAAGAAATGTGTGCATCTGGGCCGGCCATATTTAAAACACAGAGTGAGCCCCACCTAGTGTTGGACTCCCCCCACAGCCCTACTGATAGTAAGGCTTCTGGGCCACCTACGGCGGAGCCTACACTGGCTGAGATCATGCTGGCGATTCAGGACTGCAAGGCCTCCCTGTCATTACAAATTGAAACCATCGACAACTCACTACTGAAGCAAGATGTACAAACTCTAAGGGAAAGAACTGGAGCTGCTGAAGAGCGCATCAGTACTTTAGAAGACACGGTACAACCAATATCAGCTGCTGTTCAGGCAAACACTGCAGAAATGGCGGCTCTCCGCGCAAAAATCGACGACCTGATGAACCGCTCCAGGAGAAATAATCTCCATTTTGTGGTGTTCCCAGAGAGATCTGAGGGCTCTCGTCCTGTGCGGTTTCTGCACTCCTGGCTGCGAGAGGTAATGGGGTAGAAAGTTTGTCTCACGCCTTCCTCATTGAAAGAGCACACCGTACCCCACCACGAGCGCCAAATCCAGGGTCCCCCCACGTTCTCTGATTGCACGTATCCTCAACTTTCAAGACAAAGTGACCATTCTGCGTTTAGCCAGAGAAAAGGGTCCGCTTAAATATAACGGCAATACCATCTCCATCTATCCTGACTTCTCAGCGGATGTACAACGACAACGCGTCTCCTTCTCTGCAGTAAAGAACCGTCTCTGACAGGAGGGCCTACAGTACGCTATGCTCTTCCCTGCCAAGTTAAGAGTCATTTGGGACGGCAGGGCCCATTTCTACAACTCACCTAAAGAAGCCATGGCTTGGCTCAACGACCAAGTTGGTCCACAGCGCCTGCGGGGACGTACGGGCCAATAACAATGACCAATCTGATAATCTTCTGAGACATGCAACTATCCTGCTGGAAACCTGACTGCACATGCTATCGCATCTATGTAGGGCTTGTACCTTTATCCTCTAATCGGTGTCCCCGGCGGGAGACCTTAAACAGTCATTGACCTTATACCTGGGACTACAATCCGTGAGCAGGATAAACTGATACTGACACGGCTCTTGTCTGGGCCTGCCCACACTACAGTAGACAAAACAACGCCTAGGGTCACTTATACTGTGCTAGACCCTCTCTCAATAAGTATTCTTGATACAGACAACTACTTGGGTGGTCACCTGACCAATTCAATGCATTACCTTTATCCTTCAGAAACTTCGGTTATATTTCAATGGAGCTAAATATACACCGCACCGACCCCATTCCACTGCATGGCGAAACCATGGGAAGTGCCTTCTAATTGTTTTTTTCTCTTTTTTTGGGGGTTTTTTGTTAAACATTTGGTCAGTTCGTTGGAATGTAAGGGGGGCAAACTCTCCACACAAGCGGTCCTTAATTTTCTCATTCCTTAAGCGTTACAGACCACACATTATCTGCCTCCAGGAGACGCACCTAGTCAAAGAGCGGGTACGCTCGCTAAAGAAAGCATGGGTGGCTTCCTTATACCATGCCATCCACACTACATACTCTAGGGGTGTCTCCATTCTGCTGGCAAAATCACTATCAGCTGAAATTGTATCCATGACGACGGACCCTGACGGTCGATTTATTATACTCACTATACAAATTGCCAGAAAGACCTTTACTCTGGTCAATGTCTATGTACCTCCCCCATTTTCCCCAGATCTTCTCTCCAGAATATCTCTCCTCCTTGTCGCCAGATCCCCTGGACCGGTGTTATACATAGGAGACTTTAATGCTGTTCTTGACCCTTTAGTGGACCGCTTGGGGGGAGGAGGTAGGTCTTACCCCTCTTTTGTAGAGTGGGCTGAAGTCTATGGCCTCACTGAGGTCTGGCGGTGGAAACACCCCACCGATTATCAGTATTCATGTCATTCTGATTCATTTCATACTATGTCACGTATTGACCTAGCGTTTGGTACTCCTGATGCTCTCCCGTTGGTTTCGTCTGTGTCATATTTGCCTAGGGGGGTGTCTGATCATGCACCTCTGATGGTGGATCTTCTCCTCCTGCCTACACAAGGACCCATCCTGTGGCGCATGGGATCGCAATGGCTGGAGGACGAGATCGTACGGGGATCATGCGGGAGAGACATCGTGGATTATTGGAGGGTTAATAGGGGGTCCACAGACCTCTCCACTGTGTGGGAGGCCTCCAAGGCTGTATTACAGGGTGCCTTTATGTCTACAACAGGTATCTTACATAAGAATGCTGTACAATGTACCAGGGAATTGGAGGAGGCAATGGTGGCAGCTGAGGTAGTTTATGTCACACACCCAGACCCTCAGAGACATGATTCGTGGAAGCTTAAACGTAGAGAATATGAGCTCAAATTACTAGATTTAACTCAAAAACGTATGTTACATATAACACAAAAAATATTTGAACATGGTAATAAGGCTGGACGGCTCCTAGCGTATCTAGTTAGGCCAGATCATAACCCTGTCTCTATTTCCCGAATTCTTACTTCACAAGGAGGGATTAGTGACGCCCCGCAAGATATTGTGGAAGCGTTCCTGTCCTTTTAGAAAGATTTATATACTACAAGGGCGAAATATTCAGATACACATCTGACTGAGTACCTTGCACAAATCCCACTGCCGCACTTAACAGATCAGGAAATGAGGGATCTTGAAGCCCCCATCAGAATAGAAGAAGTGCAGATGGCAATCTCACAACTCCCGAATCATAAATCCCCAGGCTTGGATGGTTTCCTGGTTGAGTGGTATAAGAAGTTTGCCTCACTACTCAGTCCTCTCCTCCTTAATACTTATAATGAGGCTCTGAAACAGGGTGTCCTCCCACCATCCATGCGGGAAGCATTAATTGTTCTATTATTAAAACCTAGAAAAGATCCATTACTTTGCGACTCATACCGCCCCATATCCCTAATAAATGTGGACGTTAAGATTCTCGCTAAAGTGCTCGCCAATCGCCTTAACCTAATAATTGGAAAATTGATAGGATGTGATCAAGCCGGGTTTATCCCAGGGAGATCCACTAGAATGAATATACGCAGATTGTTTCATAATCTGCAATACCCCCATGACTGTACACCTACCAGGGTAATTGTGTCACTCGACACTAAAAAAGCATTCGATAGTGTGGAATGGCCCTACTTATTCGAGATCTTGGGGAGATATGGGTTCGGTCCGCGTATGATAGCGTGGATCAAGCTCTTATATAGCTCCCCAACAGCTCATATCAGAGTAAATTCCTCAGTGACGAGGCGTTTCCGATCATCAGGGGAACCAGACAGGGTTGCCCTTTATCCCCCCTACTGTTTGCTCTGGCTATGGAGCCCCTGGTCATACAAATCCGCAACACCTCCCAAATTAAGGGCCTCCCCGTCGGGACGATAGAAGAATGCATATCACTCTATGCTGACGATATTTTGGTATATTTGGCGGATCCTCAAGACTCCCTTAAAAATTTATTAACCCTTATCAACACGTTCGGGGACTACTCAGGCTTCAGGGTGAATTGGGAAAAGTCTATCCTCTTTCCTCTGGACCAGGCGGCCACTTCCTTGATATATGCGGGATCAGAATTACAGGTAGTCTCCTCATTTAGATATCTGGGAGTGACGGTACAACTACCGCTCCCGCGATACATTGAGAACAAAATATGCCCTTTATTAAAACAATTACAAGAACACACTCAAAAATGGATGGATCTCCCGCTGGATCTCATGGGCAGGGCCAATGTTATTAAAATGATTTATCTTCCCAAACTACTATGTCCTAGCCAATGCGCCATGTAGGGTCCCCAAATCCATTTTTAAACGTATAGACTCCACATGCATAACCTTCCTCTGGAGAGATAGATCCCCTAGAATAGCACTTCAGACACTCCGACTTCCATCCCACTTAGCTGGCCTGGCCTTCCCTAATTTTTACCTATACTACTTGGCTTCTTAGTTAGTATCTGTGCATGACTGGCTACACCCTAGTGACACCAACGCCTGTACCAGCACGGAGGGGGCCATTGTCTCGTCCATGGAAACACTCCACAACGTGATCTATAGAAATTGTGTCCCAGATAGACCGGGGACGGCTATAATACATATGACCCTCCACTAAACTGATTTCAACCTACTACATGGCCTTAGCTGCAGACAATAACCCCAGATTCCGGAATGCCCAAACTAAATGGACTAATCTAGATATACAACTCACAGAGGAGGATTGGTCAGAATTCTCTGACACCTTCAAATCCTTGGTAATCTCCTCTAGAGACCGAGTGATTCAAATTAAAGTCTTCCACCAGTCCCATCTCACCCCTCATAGACTATATAAAATGGGCCTATCATCCACAGACACATGCTTTAGAGGCTGCAGCCAACAAGCAGATTTTCTGCACTGTTTCTGGTCATGTCCGATTGTACAGCACTTCTGGAAAGACATTGGCTCCTTCATCTCGACAGCCTTGGGCCTTCCTAATATTATTAACCCCAAGAATTGCCTTTTGGGAATCTTTGGGGACCTGTCACTGTCTGCCTCGACAAAGAGGCTCCTTCGTATCCTATTCTTTTACGCAAAGAAATCTCTCTTGTTGACGTGGAAGAGTTCACAGATATTGAATAAAAACCTGTGGTTGAAATTGGTGAATGAAGCATTACCCCTATACAAGATCACCTTTGATCTCCGAAAACGGAGTAAAGGATTTCACAAGATTTGGGGAGGGTGGCTGGCCAGCCCCCTTACACTATGTCCCGTCTTACCATAGGGGGTAATGCCACTTACTCTACTCCAGATTAACACTGGCTCATCTGACTTGTTATAAATAACAATATGCTATGTCGTATACTTAATGGACTCAAATATGCTTACTTAAAGATATACCCAAATGCCATCTATTGCAAAAATATAAATGGGAACGTTTTTTATTAACCATGTATAAGCCGCCAATACTTTGCTGATCGGGTATGTTGCCCGAAATACGGTTGTTGGTTTCTGTGTTTGTATGTCTTTATAATCAATAAAAATATCTTAAAAAAAAAAAAAAACATTAAACTCACTAGCTCATACAAAAACTGATTCCAAACTTTAGCAAACTTCATTTACCCGCTCACATTCCTGTGAAGTTTGAGTGCAGTGCTTTTTTCATCCCATTCACTTGAATGGGCTGAAATTGCGCTGGACTGCACCGAAAATAGTGCATGCTCTATTTTAAAAAGCACAATACAACCGGATCAAAGGGTACCCCTTTACCATGCAATCTGGTGCAGGCAAGCACACTGCATTGGTGACCTACATTTGGGGTGTCATTAGCACTGCATTGATACCCGCTGAATATCTGCAGTGCATTTTTTGAACATGGTGCGGGAAACACGTGCCCTAAATCCTCTACCCCTCTAAACGTGCCCAAACTGCTTTCTTAATGATATACTTACAGGAATCCCACAAAGTAACGGGGGTGACTTTCCCGACTCCACCTCAACCCAGTTTATGTCGATGAAAAATGGATGCTCTTTGATGAAGCTCAGGAGCTCTCGTCTGCGCTCTGGGTTTTTGCAAAGGAACTATAAAGAAAGAAACATAATATTAGACATGAACAAGCAATAAGTATATAATATAATCGTTTTTTTAAAATCTGTCTCCAATAGTAAGTTATTTAAACCCCCCTGTTCATGCCTATCAGCCTACTATTATGGTATAACATCCTTTTAAGCAGAGTTGAGCGAACTTCTGGAAGTTCGGGTTCTGCTGGTTCAGCTGAACTTCGGGACAAAGTCCGGGTTCGGGTCCGGACAGAACCCGAACTTTGTCCCGGACCCGGAACCCCATTGAAATCAATGGGGACCCGAACTTTTAGGCACAAAAATGGCTGTAAAAAAGTCCTGGAAAGTCCTAGAGGTCTGCAAAAGGAAGGAAAATGTGGCTAAGGGTGGGACAAGTGCCCTACAAAGAAATGGGGACAGGGAAATAACTAAAAGCATTTAAAAAAAAAAATCAAAAATGTAGGTGGATGTGGACCATCTTCAAACTGTGTCTGAAAAGTATTAATTAATGGTAGAAGCCATATCACTGTTCTAAAATCATCTTCAAACTGTGTGAAAAAAGTATAAATAAGCTGGGAGAACCCATATCACTGTTCTACAATCATCTGGAAACTGTGTGTTAAACTTTAACTAAAACCGGGAGAACCCATACTACTGCTCTACAATCATCTGGAAACTGTGTGTTAAACTTTAACTAAAACCGGGCGAACCCATATCACTGTTCTAAAATCATCTAAAAACTGTGTGTGAAACTATAGCAGAGCGAACCCATATCACTGTTCTAAAATCATCTAAAAACTGTGTATGAAACTATAGCAGAGCGAACCCATATCCCTGTTCTTCTCTCTGCTATAGTTTCACACACAGTTTTTAGATGATTTTAGAACAGGGATATGGCTTTTCCCGGTTTTAGTTTAAGTTTAACACACAGTTTACAGATGATTGTAGAACAGTGATATGG
>BLSH010479911.1:42723-55922 GCA_018402905.1 Glandirana rugosa
CTGATCCCTCTCTATGATCATGACGACGAAACTCCCTCCCTCTCTATGATCACGACCACGAAACTCTCTGTCTAAAGTGTAGAGTAGGACGACGTGTCTTGCTAGACTGACCTGATCCCTCTCTATGATCATGACCACGAAACTCCCTCCCTCTCTATGATCTCAAAGCAGCAGTACTAGTATCTCTCCCTAGTCCTCAGTAATGCAGGATGAGATGTTCTGCAATCTGTCCCTAACAGAGCCAGCAGCATCCTCTCCCTAAACTATCCTGAGCGCATATGACATGCAGCACAGTGACTCCAGCCCCATATAGAGGCTGGGTCACATGGTGCACTGGCTAATCACAGCCATGCTGTGATGGCTTCTAGGGAAAACCAGTGAAACACTTGTTGATTGGCTGCCCTTGGCAGCATCTCAACACGTGGAGTAAAATACCAGAACCCCGGACCCGAACCCAGACTTTTTTTGAAAAGTCCGGGTTCAGGTCTGGGTCCCGGACACCCAAAATTTCGGTACGGACCCAAACTTTACAGTCCGGGTTCGCTCAACACTACTTTTAAGCCTTGTTTACACTTTTGGTTGGGGGGGGTTATAAAAATATACTGCTGAACCACATCATTACCACAGTCCGACCGTATCCTCAATGTCGCACTCAGCCAGCAGTCCAGTTCTTTTTACGGGCATGGGGTGTCATATCTGTTAAAGATCTGTATTTACTTACCCTGCTAATGAAGTCCGCAAGGTCCAAATCAATCTCTAGGGGATATTCAGGATTGATCGTAGTAATCGCCTTCTTCAGCTTGCTTTCGATTTTTAAAAATGAATTGAACGGATGTTCAGCTGCTGCCATGTTGTATATTATAAAACCCAGTGCAAAATAGTCGACCATGCCATCATACGGTAGATGGAGCCAGAGCTGCGGAAACACAAGAGAATAATTATGAGAACATTGTCATGCCAGGCATTGGACAGAGATGGTTCTATGCTTCCCAGTTTTTGCTGGTTATTTAGTCCCAACCTGGAAACCCACTGATAGCACCCAGGACACAAGAGGAGGCATTTTGTGCTAAGTGAATGTGGGACGCCCCTTCAACTCTGTACCCAATAACTTAGAGCTATGTGTATAAATAAACACTAAAATGAAGTCAGTAAACTGTTTCTTACCTCTGGGGCCCAATAAAATCGGGTACCCCCACACCGTTCTGTAATTTTCATTGGTTCAAAGACTCCCGTCACTACCAGTCCAAAATCGTCAGTCTTTGCATGGCCCGTGCTGCTCAGCAATATGTTTCCTGGCTTAATTTCCCTGCAAGGAGAAGAAACAGGGGTTACGGATCTCACAATAATACGTGTATTAGAAGACATTGCTCCTAGGGCAGGGGTCATCAAACCTTTCAAAGAAAAGGCCACTTTACTGTCCTTCAGGGCTTGGGGGGTGCAGACTGTGGCCAGGGAATGGATTAATGTCTCAGGCTTGGCAGTTAGTGAGGGTAAAAAAAATAAGATAGTGCCTATAGTCAGGTGTCAGTGGGAGGAATAGTGCCCCACTGTTGGTGTCAGAGGAGAAATATTGACCCATCATTGGTGTTAATGGAAGAAATAATGTCAAATCATTGGTGTCAGTGGGAGGACTATTGTCTCAATGTTGGTGTCAGTGGGAGGAATAGTGCCCCATTGTTGGCATCAGGGGAAAAATATTGACCCATCATTGGTATCAGTGGGAGAAATAGTGCCCCATTGTTGGTGTCAGAGGAGAAATATTGACCCATCATTGGTATCAGTGGGAGGAATAGTGTCCCATCATTGGTATCAGTGGGAGGAATAGTGCCCCATTGTTGGTGTCAGTAGAAGAAATATTGACCCATCATTGGTATCAGTGGGAGGAATAGTGTCCCATCATTGGTGTCAGTAGGAGGAATAGTGCCTCATTGTTGGTGTCATTGGGACGAATAGTGCTTCACATCAGTGGAAGGAACAGTGCCCCAAGGGCTGGATAAAGGCAAACAAAGGGCCACATATGGCCTGCATGCCACAGTTTGAAGACTAAAAATAAACTACACAGAATTTTAGCTATGGGTGGATCACAGCTTTTCCTATCCCACAGTAATTATGGGAGAAGTCTCACTCGCCCAGTTGGATTTTCATTCATCTTGAATTAAAAATAGGACAGGAGCTCTAAGACTTCTTTAGATTTTTATAAAGGTAAGGAATAGGAAATGCTGTCATTATGCTACTGTGAATCAGAAGAAGCCAGGGGGTCAGTGGTGGCAGCTCCATAAGGGGTGCAGGGGCGCCGCCCCCCCCCCCATCCATGCACCTGGCTCCCTAATCTACATGCAGGGCACCGGACGCATGGATTCCAATGGGGTGTGTGTGTTTTTTTTTTTAAGCACGTGATTAGAGCCAGAGGATCTAATAGGCTCCAAAAAAGGGTGGGCTCACCCACTTGTGTGGCAATAGCGAATGATGTTCGCTTGTGCCGTCCCCTCCCGGAATTTTGAATCACCAGGGTGATTTTACCATTTTACCCCTTACTAAATATAGCAAGTTCAGTGATGTCACCCTTCATTTTACACCATGGTTAATCGTATAATCCCAGTACTTACCTGTGTATGATGCCCTTGCTGTGGAGGTATTACAGTCCACATAATACTTCTGCTGCAAGGATTTGGATGACGCTTGGATGAAAAGGGGCTGCAACTTCTATGAGCCTCCGTAGGTCTCCTCCGTTGAGATGTTCCATCACATAGGCAAGATATTTCTGTGTGGAAAAAAAGAAAAAAAGATGAGGGTTAAATGATGGACATCCAGGATTTGGTGGGGTAATTTATAGAGGCAGGCCTTGTGGTGTGGTCAAGCCCCATATAACGTTCTCTGCATTTGGTGAGAATGGGAAAGATTACTTACATCTGTCTGAAAGGCACCAAACAGATGGGTGCAAAAGATGTTGTTTCTGGTCTGCTCCAGCACCTCACGCTCTACCAGGATGTGATGTTCGTTTTCTTCAGCCGGACATCTCTTTTTCACAAACTTGATAGCAAGCAGACGGTCATAGGCAGCATGAGATGCTAATACCACCTGTAGAAGAAAGAGGAACATTATTAGTAGGGTACGATAATAGCGCAGGATGGTGTTTGCTCTCAGTCAAGTAATGGACATAGCCAGCGTGCCCTCCCCAAGTTGTCTAGGGGGCAGCTAACCATGACCATAAGACATTAACTATGCAGTGTTCACAGATTGCATTCACACCTGAGCATTTCTGGAACGCCCAGCAAAGTCACAGAAAATGCGCGCTTTGCCACACATTTCAGAAACGCACTGCAAGCATGTGACGCGCTTGCAGTGCCATCAGTTGTTAATGGCACCCCACGTGCCAGTAGGAGATGCATGGCAAATGTGCTACAAACATGCAGTGCAAAGAAAATAAAACACATCTTTGTGGCATTTGTCACATGTAGGACAGCCCATTCAAGTGAATGGGCTGGCCTATGCATGACGATTGGAAATGTTGCAACAATCAGTTGTGAACAGGGCATTAGGGCTTAAAAGAGATGTATGGGATTTTTCCCCCCCATGCATACTTACCTTGGTGCATGCAGCATGGGTCCAATGCTGCATCTCTACCCCACGGGCTGAGAACCGAGCCATCAAACACCCCCGATCGCTCGGTTCTCAGAGCTCCCTAAGCAGAGAGCCGGTGACTGTCAATCACCGGTTCTTTGCTCTGCCCCCCAGGTCGCTGAGAGGCTGAGTTGGGTGCCAGTCCAGGCATGTGGGCAGATCCTGACCATATGGTCACAATCTTGCCTGAGCGTGGACCAGCTCTGTGATGTCAGCCATCAGCAGGCTTCAGCCCGCTGTGTGCTGAAAACAAGTCACAGGAGTGCAGAACGAACTGCACTCCTGTGAACCACAGGAGAAGTACAGCTGTCCTTCTTTAATGTGGTTCTAAAGGCTAAAGGTTTTTTTTACCTTCATGCATTCTATGCATGAAGGTAAAAAAACCTTCTGTGTGCAGCGTCCTTCCAAGCACCCCCCAATCCTTACCTGAGCCCCCTCTGATCCAGCGATGTCCACGATAGCCTTGGCTGTCCCAGGACTTTCCCTCCTCATTGGCTGAGAGAGCAGTGGGAGCGAATGGCTCAATCACAGCCAGTGAGCCAATGAGGAGAGAGCAGGGAGCAGCAGCTCGGGAGCGAGCATGCTGTGGCGCCCCCAGAGAAAGCGGCCCCCAGAGAAAGGGGGAGGAGCCAGGAACGCCAACGGGGCAGTTGGAAAGAAGAGGATTGGAGCTGCTCTGTTTTCAAACCACTGCACAGAGCAGGTAAGTATAACATGTTTGTTATTTAAAAAAAATGGATCGGGGAATCCTCCCTGCTACGCTATTGTATTCTGACAGCAGGGAGACTCCTCTACTATCAGAATACACAGATCAAGTTCAACAGAAGTCAATCTACTGACCGGCTTTTGTTCAACTGCCTCGTCGGAAAAAAGCAACTTGATCAGCGCTGCAATCTATTGCTTGCAGCACTGATCAAGCGTCTTTTATCCAACTGGGCAGTTGAACAGAAGCTGGTCAGTAGATTGACTTCTGTTGAACTGCACTGGCCACACATGGATGCAAATTCGGCAGGCCCTTTCTGAACCGGCTGAATTTTGATTCATGTATAGCCAGCTTAGGTCACACTAGAGTCATACATAGTGCAGCATAAAAAGATTTAAAAAAAAAGAAATAGGCTGCAAGGATAATATTTAGCATGCTTTGGATCGAGGATCAAATGTGAACAAGGTACATACAGGAATGGGTACAATTTGCCAGAAGGAAAATCCACATGGTGGACAACTGCATGACCAAACTATAGGAAAATCAGCCTAATCACTTGTCACTAATCACAAACCTCCCTTTCCGATTTCACCATGGATTACAAAGCTGTCCAAGAATAAAGGGCCTAACCTGCTGCAGGTTTGGATTGGTCCATTCGCTTTGTCTTGAGCCATTGGCTTCTTGATGCTGGAGGATGAGGCGCCATTTTCTGCTAGGGAGAGAAAGAAAATTCACAATTTAAACTTCTGTAAGTGAATGTGATCTGCATCATGTAAATCGTCTCATTCATGTGTGTTACTGTGTAAGACATGTTTCTGGTTTGCAATATTCCATATACATGGGCAATATTGGGGCTTATTGGACCTGGGAGCCAGTTCTTGGAGTTTGGATTTTAAGCTAAGCACATTTGACTTGGCCCATAAGTCAATGAAATGCACCAACAAAACACAGAACCCTCACACGCCACCTAACTGTGACCCCCCAATATATGTACAATATTTGTAGTAGTGACCCAGGTATATGTATATACATACTGTAGAGCAGTGAACCCCAATATATGTATTTATAGCAGTGATCCCAGTATGTGTATATACCAGTGACTCCAGTATGTGTATATACCAGTGATCCCAGTATGTGTATATAGCAGGAATCCCAGTATGTGTATATAGTAGTGACCCCCAGTATGTGTATATAGCAGTGATCCCAGTATATGTATATAGCAGTGATCCCGGTATGTGTATACAGCAGAACATGTATACAGGCGGTCCCCGGGTTACAAACAAGATAGGGTCTGTAGGTTTGCTCTTAAGTTGAATTTGTTTGTAAGTCAGAACAGATACATTTTTTAAGTGTAGCTTCAAACTATTTTTAAGCTTTTTGGATAGCATAGGAAAGGGGTAACACCCCTGTAATTTTTGTTTTGCTGTCTATTTTTCTGTTTAGAAGATTTCACCTCACTTCCTGTCCAATGAGAATTGGATTTTGAGAATTTTGGGTTGTTGTAGAAACAAGGATTAGCGATAAAGCTTCAGTGGAGACACCTTTTTCCCATAACAACTCTTACAGGAGTGAATTTCCCTTCCTAGCGGGAGATTTCCTCTCACTTCCTGTTGTCTACCTCCATTTGTAAGTCGGATGTTTGTAACGAGGGGACTGACTGTATACAGTATGTAACAGAGTCTCAGATTATAAAGATAACACAGACAGCACGATGGAGGTTCTATTTTTAGAAAAATGTCAGTTATTTTCTGTTGAGGTCAGAGAAATTTGAAAACGAGGCTCCCATAGCTGTGTGACTGTTGCCTGAAATAGGAATGTCTCTATAATTTGTGTTTTCTGTTGGGACACATAAATTACATTTGGTAGAAAGATTTGGTGACATTATATATAAATAATGTAATATTAATTTAGTGTACAGATAATGTAATGGGAATGGGGGGCTCAGTCAGTGAATGTCGGGGGGATTTACATCAGATTCCATTATTAGATTTCACTCTCACCATGCTCACCTGTTGTAATTTCCTCCTTCTCTTTTTTCCCAAAACAGGGAAAAATACATTTGAAAATTCTCCTTGTTCTGCGTTTAAACGCCCACCCCCCCTTTTTTGGAGGGGGCGGAGATTCAAATAATTTAGCGAGATGGTAATCCACTAATAGGGAATCCATTCTGTCTTCAAGTTTCTCTTTGGTGGTGTTCAGAAGAACCTTTCCTTCCTTCTTCTTTCTGCGAAAAACGTTCATTCTGCAATTCTGAACAATATCAGATAATAAAAAACACGACACACAGCGATCGCTTCCTCTCTGATCGCAAGACACTGAGTGAATGAACACTACCTGCTGCCCACTTACTTATATTGAATCTGGATGACATCCCAGAGCAGTGGGCGGGGCATAAGGTTGCATGACCATGCAGGTGCCCTGAGTGAGTAAGCAAGTCTAACTGCTAACAGGCTCAATTCAAAATAAGCAAAACTGTATCACAAAAAAAACAAATGTCAGTTATTTTGAGCTGAGGATTTGAAAATAACAAATGACTGAAAATTCAAATCTTTCTATTTGTGTAATAGCACTATGAATGTCGGCAAATTAGATTTATTTTTAACAAGTAAACTGTATTTTTTAAATAAGGACACCTCAATGACATTTTTGGTAAAATGCATCGATTGGTGAAATGATGTACACAAAGAGAGTTTTTATTCTTTGGCTATGGATATTTTTAATGTTAATTATAATGGTGATTGGATAAGGATGACTAGACAATACACATACAGGGATCACTGCTATGTATATATATAACCGGTCACTCATTAAAGGCTCATTTACACCACAATCTCTGCATTTACTATGTGTTTACATGCATTTTCAGTGCATTTCTTGGAATAAGGTATTCATTTACTTCAATTTAATTCAATTCACTTTTTTTCTAAGTTACATTTACATGTGTTTGTTCATGTTTTTTACACCAACATGTTCACAGTCTCTGACCAATGCTTTTATCTTGTCCACTGTCTCTGACCATTTCATATACAATGTCCACAGTCTCTGACCATCCCTTGTATCATATCTACAGTTTTTGAACATCTCTTATATCATGTCTGCAGTCTTTGACCATCTCCTGTACCATGTCTGCAGTTTCTGCCCATCTTCTGTATTATGCCTGCAGTCTCTGACTGTCTCCTGTAGTTTGTCTGTAGTCTTTGACCATCTCCTGTATCATGTCTGCAGTCTCTTACCATCTCCTGCATCATGTCTGAAGTCTCTGACCATCTCATGTACCATGTCTGCAGTCCCTGGCCATCTCCTGTATCATGTCTGCAGTCTCTGACCATCTCCTGTATCATGTCTGCAGTTTATGACCATCTCCTGTATCATGCCTGCAGTCTCTGAATGTCTCCTGTAGTTTGTCTGTAGTCTTTGACCATCTCCTGTAACATGTCTGCAGTCTCTTACCATCTTCTGTATCATGTTTGCAGTCTCTGACCATCTCCTATATCATGTCTGCAGTCTCTGACCATCTCCTGTACCATGTCTGCAGTCTCTGACCATCTCCTGTACCATGTCTGTAGTCTCTGGCTATTTCCTTTCTCCCAGCGTGGTCAATATTTTTATGGCCCACTGGGAGTCTAAGATGGTGTTCAGAAATTGGCCCAAACAATTGAAATGTTACAGACAATGTATTACATAGTTAAGCTGGTGGATACACACTATACAATTTTCTTTAGATTTTTTCTTTAGATTTACCAAAACCATATAATATGAGCTCAAACCTAAACACCTTCAATTTGTATGCAATCAGGTAGGCCCTTACACTACATAAGTTGAAGGTAAAGGAAACCAAACAACAAAAGTTGTACAGTGTGTATCGAGCTTCACATAATTAATCTGGTTGAAAAAAGACACAAGTCCATCCAGTTCAACCAACAGAGGAAAAAAGCCCCACACAAAAAAAAAAACCCTCCATACACACTATCCTATACCCACAGTTTATAAATCTGCATAGGCAACGCTTTAAACCTTTTTGCATGTTACTAGTTTAGAGATACAGAGGAGAACAACTGCTAGAATTATTGCTCTCACTCAGACGTTCGCGACGATACCTCACATGTGTGGTGTGAATGCCGTTTACATATGTGGGCGTACCTATGTATGCGTTCACTACTGCATGTGGGGAAGGGGTGCTTTCATTTTTTTTTTTTATTCATATTATTTTTTTAATTTTTACACTGTCCCTTTAACCACTTGCCGAACACCCACCGTCAAATGACAGAGGGGTGGTGCTGCTCTCGTTCTGGGACGTCATATGACGTCATCCCATAAAGTGCACTCCCGCACCGATCGCGGCCGTGCAGTGTTGCCAGGACATGGCGTGACCCCGAGCTGTGTAAAGACCCGCGACCGCGGCCCTTTAACCTGTGACCAATCACAGCCGGTCACATGTAAACAAGGAAGTGCCAGTAATTGGCGCTTCTCGCCTCACACTGACAGAGTGTCGGGAGAGGAGAGCCGATCAGCGTCATCTCCTCACAGAGGACATCTAGGGATGTAATAAGGACACTGATCATCATTGTCCTAATTACCATTAGTGCCACCAGTGCCAGCAACCAGTGCCCACCAGTGCCATCAATTAGTGCCCAGAAGTGCCCACCAGTGCCAGCAATCAGTGTCCACAAGTGCCATCAATCAGTGCCCATTAGTGATGCCAGTCAATGCTGGCTATTAGTGCCGCCTATTAGTGCTGCCCATCACTGCTGCCCATCAGTGCCACCCATCAATGCCCTTCAGTGCCACCTATCTGTGCTGCCTATCTGTTCCACCAGTGCCGCCTATCAGTGCCCACCAGTGCCAACTATCAGTGCCCACCAGTGCCACCCATCAGTGACACCTATCAGTGCCCATAAGTGCGGCATATTAGTGCCTCCTCATCAGTGCCACCTAATCAGTGCCCATAAGTACCGCCTCATCAATACCCGTCTGTGCAGCCTATCAGTGCCGCCTCATCAGCACACATCACATGCAAGGAAAATTTTGGCTTGAACTTGATTGGATGATGGAAGTCAGCAGAGCTTCACCTGATTTACTGAGCCTTGAGGAAACTTTCCTTGCAAATTGAACAGTCTATTTACTTTTAGTAAATCATCCCCGTTATCTTTTCTGTTTCTCTCTCCGATTTCATTCCTGATTGAATGGAGACCCTCCATGTGAGTTATCCTGTGATTTAGGCAGTTCTGCATGTATATAGGGCTGTCTTAATGCATGGGCTGTGCCCAGGGGCCCCATGATAATTGCTTATACTTGCCAGCTGTCCCGGATTTGCCGGGACAGTCATGCTTTTTACTAAATTGTCCCGGGATGGCTGTGTCCCTGGAAGAATCCCAGAACCTGTACTGTGCCCTCCTAATCTCACTATTGTGCCCCTCTGACCCCCTGTACTATACCCTTCTGCTTCCCTCCTGTACTGTGCCCTTTGTGCTGATTAGTCTTTGATTTATGGCATGTTTTCTTACTGTTTAAAATTGACTTTAGTGAAAGTGCTAATGAATATATGTTTATTTGTATCAACTCTTTATACTTTCTTGAGAGTAGGTGTGTAAATTTGGGCAGGCTGGTAAGGGTCCCAGTGCATTACTTTGCCAGGGGCACATGATGCTATTAAGACAGCCCTGACCATCATATGTATTAACAAATGCCAGATTTCTCTTGATTGATGCTGATCTAGTTACGCAGAAAATACATTTATAATTCAGCATTTTGCTAAAGACAGTAGGACTCATAAAACGTTTTCCAGCATTGTGCTTAATTAGAGCGCTAAATGATTCATAAATAATTTGGTTTCTAATACGCATTACAATGATGAAATTCTATATATGCATTTTCCAGGAGGGTGCTCAATGCATTGTTCATCTCCAGGTCCATTACTCATTCTGGTCTCTGCATTTCACATTGCTCAATGCAGCTAAGATGACATTGATAAAAAAAAAAAAGCTTAGAGTAAAATCTGGAAGGGAGTAGACATTTGTAAATGCTATCAATATCAACTTTCATACTGGAATAGAAAGGATGGAGTAAATTACAGATAAATTGATATCTTATAAGAAAAAAATACAGAAAAGCAATAGTTGTAATAAAGTAAAAGGATAAAAAGAGAGATGAAACCAGCACTTGTTACCGCTGGCATCGAAGACTGCTGAATCAGAGAATTTCAGATGCATAAAGGTAATGAACATAGTTAAATTAACAGAGCTCGAACGAAGGATCCCTACAAGGAAACAAGAGCAAGGGAGCAATTTAACTTCATTAGGAACTTTTTAACTTTTATTAAAACATTTTTATTTATTATCACATTGATTTTTTTTATCATTTCAATTAAACAAAATAATTAAATAAAATAAATGTAGCCCCCTCTAGAGTGCTACTAGTGTGAGAGTAGGTAAGCCATAGTTTGCCACAGGGCTAAGCCTGAGTCATGGAATCTGGGTCAGGGTTTACTAAAGTTCAGGGCTGAATGACTCAACCAAGCAGCTCCTTGGTGCTTCCCCTTGGTTCTGGAAAGCTGGAGAAAGAAATTAGAGTGCGGAGGCTAGGAGGGTTGTTAGGTAAGCTTAGCCAATCCCCAGGTGGTGGACCTGGCAGGGGACTAAGTGAACCCCTAAATATGCCAGCAGGGGAGTTGGGTGAAAGATGGAGTGCTGAGGTGATTGTCTATGGCCCTCGAGAGACCCCTGCTGGAGAGGGGCTCTACCTCTGGCTGAGGCTCAGGCGGCTGGTCTGGAAGGATCCTACCACAGAAAAAGTTGGAGGAGGCTTTCCTGGGAGGCAGCTGGAGCCAGGAGATGACAGTATGAGTACTGCAGCAAGGGACAAGGGGCATACAAGGGGAGATTATGACTAAGCGGACCTAGTTTCCGTGAAACATGTCAATCTATCAGCCTTTTGTCATGTATGTTCCTGTGGACATGTTGTAACACTCCGTGATTTTATGGAATAAACAAACATTTTTCCTCAACTGGTGATTGTGCTGTCAACCTCACTTTTTTGATGTCTCCATTGATCGGTACACGAACCGGACGAGCACACACCTGATTGGGGTCTACATTCTCACCTGAATCGGCTTCCCCACCTCTCTTTGTTTGATTTTGCATACAAGGGGAGAGACTGACATAGGTAGCAGGTCTCTCTGAAAGATAGTGGTGTGCTTAAATCTATCCTCCTTGTCCTAGAAGATCTCCAGAGAGTCAGTCGGATAGACTGGTGAAGAGGGTCAGTTGGGTAGATTGGTGAAAAGAGCCAGTTGGGTAGACTGGTGAAGAGAAGCAGCCAGGTGGGCTAGCATGTCTTGCAGAAGGCAGAACTGGGATCAGTGTCTACAAGAGAGCTGTAGGTACATCAGGAGGCAGTCCACAACCAATTTTGTGCTACTTCTACAAGGGACTGAAAGTTCCTAGCCTGTAAGGGGCTTTTGCATCTTTTAAGAGACTGCCAGTACTGAGGAGTTAAGAACCAGAGTCAAAGCTGTGCATAGGGAGGAAGTTGTCCCTAAGTTTGTTGCTACCAAGTTGGGCATCCCATAATTCACATCCCTATACAAGTTATTACCCCTAATAAAAACACGAAATAAAGCTCAAGGACTGTTCACTGTGTCTGGATGAAATGTGTTGTGTTCCTGGCTGTGCAGCAGTGTGGAATCCTGCCATCTGCAACTCTTACAGGGGTAGTGATACATAAAAAAAGAAATAACAACTGTGACAAGACAGGGCTATGTCACAGTGTCAGAAGAGATAGACGTTACCTAGAGTTCTCACTAATGCATGTTGAGTAACTCAGAGATATATAATTTTGCCGTTGTACAAATCATTAGTAAGACCTCATCTGGAATATGCAGTTCGGTTTTGGTCACCGGTTCATAAAAAGGATATTGGGGAACTGGAGAAAGTGCAGAGAAGGGCAACCAAACTAATAAGAGGCATGGAGGAGCTCAGCTATGAGGAAAGATTAGAGGAACTGAATTTATTCTCTCTTGAGAAGAGGAGATTAAGGGGGGATATGATCAACATGTACAAATACATAAGGGGTCCATATAGTGAACTTGGTGTCTAGGACAAGGGGGCACTCTTTACGTCTGGAGGAAAAGAAATTTAATCAAAAAATACGGAAAGGTTTCTTCACAGTTAGAGCTGTGAAATTGTGGAACAGACTCCCTCCAGAGGTGGTTCTGGCCAGCTCAGTAAATTGCTTTAAGAAAGGCCTGGATTCTTTCCTAAATGTACATAATATAACAGGGTACTAACATTTATAGGTAAAGTTGATCCAGGGAATATCCAATTGCCTCTCAGGGGATCAGGAAGGATTTTTTCCCCCGCTGTAGCAAATTATATAATGCTTTATTGGGGGGGGGGGGGGGGTTTACCTTCCTCTGGATCAACTATGGGTATAGGATTGTATATATGGAGGTTTTCTATTTGTGTGTGTTTTTTCTTTTTTTCTTTCATTTTTTCTATGCTGGTTAAGCTGGATGGACTTTGTCTTTTTTCAACCAGCTTAAGTATTTAACTATGTAACAAAGCATCACAGACTTACTGGATTTCTGGCTGAATGAACAGGTATTTTTTTGCACTTATCAAGTCGATAGCACAAAATACTTTCAACTCTATATTTATCAGGCTATAAGGAAACAAATAAGAAACATTTATTGTGAGGGTTTATATACACTTTAATTCTGGTCTAGTGTCTTCCGTCTGCATCATCTGGAGTGCGTATTAGCTGCTGAAAACACTGAATATGCTAAAACCCAATTTCTTTCAAGTGCCTTGAATACCAACTTCAATCATTCTCGTCAGATCGGAAGAGCACACGTCTGAACTCCAGTCACGCCAATATC